>JANEYF010005253.1:0-120672 GCA_029963845.1 Rhamnusium bicolor | reverse complement strand
TCCATAAAGTGCGCATGTGCCGCTCACAGTGTCATGGCCGCCGTTCCCACACTTTCCGTGTTGTCATTTGTCGTTTGTGGTTTTAAATTCAAAATAGTGTATCATTCTTTTCCAACCTTTTATCTTTTGTGAATACTGATTTATTTATTCTTGTTGAAACGCCCATATTTTGGTACAAATATAATGAGTGCGATGTGTAAAATTTGCGAGAAGGAGTTCTCCTCTCAATTCAATTTAAATAAGCATTTGAAAAATGTACATAAAACTAAACCTGTTGCTGTATCTTACAAGAAGTCAGTTTGGAGTTACAAATGTGAAGAACCTTCGTGCAATTCGTCTTTTTATCGTAATCAAGGGCTTATTGATCATTTACTCATGTGTCATAACATTGAAGTTGAAAGTGAGACTAGACAATTTAAGACGTTACAAGGTATGTAGGTAGATATACTGATATAATTAGGAATAGGAATCTATATTTTAAATTGCATTTAAATTTAGATGACAAGAATAAAACTTTCTGTTGTTCTGTTATTTAGTTTACCGCCTGTTTTTAAAACAAAATTAATTTGATGTAAAATGAATTATTTTTTTAAGATTTCCGAGAATGGAAAGGAGACATAGAGAAAGCGACCATCTGTAATTATGTGCGTTTGCGAGGCAAAAAAACGTCTGCTTCATCTGGTAGACAAACCTTTTATTACAATTGCAATAGAACAGGTATAATTTAATCATAGACCATTAGTCATATAAAGAACTAATTACAAAATCGTAATTTATAGGAAAACTTCCATGTAGTAAAAAGGGAGAAAATAAAGTTGCCAATAAAAAACTGCCTAAGTCTCAAGGTTCATGCAAATTGAATAAGTCCTGTGTAAGTTACATAAAATTGGTCAAGGAGAATGGAAAGGAAATCGTTGCAGTATGGCAGAAGACTCACTATGGCCATGAAAATGAGATTCAGCATATTCGCCTTAGTCGAGCCGATCGTAATGCCGTCGCCTCAAAATTAGCTGCAGGTGTACCTAAAGAGAGGTGAAATGTAAGATTAATTTTATATTATAATTCTATATTTTACATAGATCAAATAAATACCTAAGTACTCATGTTAATAATTTTCAGAATTCTAGGAGAAATTCGTGACAACATTGGAAATCAATTAAAAAGAGTCGACCTCATAACAAAACAAGACTTACAAAATGTTAAAAGAAGTTTTAAAATTGATATGCAAGAAGGTGTTCGAAATAAGGATGATGCCACTAGCGTCCACCTGTGCATTGAAGAATTACAAAGGTCTGAATTTAACTCAGTTCTACTTTATAAAAGAGAAGGAGACATTTTAGAAAGTTTTCCACTTGAAGAAAATGACTTTTGCCTGATCATCATGAGTCAATATCAACAGCATATGTTAGTGAAATATGGAAATAATATTATAGCTGTTGATGGAACACATGGTCTCAACAATTATGACTTTAAACTTACAACTTTAATGGTTGTTGATAATTTTGATGAAGGGTTTCCTGGTGCATTTATGTTCACCAACAGAAAAGACACGTTGATCCACCAAATTTTCTTTGAAGTTATTGAGTCCAAAGTCGGTAATAAAATATCCCCAAACACTTTCATGTCAGATATAACTGGAGTCTTTTACCAAGCTTGGTCATCTGTGATGGGTGTGGTTCCATTCCAGCTGTATTGTACTTGGCACATAGATCGTGCATGGAGAAACAACTTGAATAAGATTCCAAATATTGAAAAAAAGGAAAGAGGTTTACAAAACTTTAAAAGTATTACATCAAAATGTCGACGAAACTTCTTTTAGAAAGCAATTGGATAATATGATAAATTTTTTATTTGAAGATGCAGATACAGAAAAATTTGGAAGTTATTTTAAAAAATATTATTACGAAAATTGCAAATTGTGGGCTTATTGTTACCATAAACATTGCGGCATTAACACAAATATGTATTTAGAAAGTATGCATAAACAAATAAAATATTTCTATTTACATGGAACGACAGTTAAACGTTTGGACAAAGGATTGCATGCTGTTTTACAATATTCTTGGGATAAAATGGTGGAACATCTTATTAAAGAGACAAAAGGGAAAAGCTCAATTCATAAAAGAAATATTCTTCAACGACATACGACAGCCATATCAAGTCAGTTTAGTGCCGAGAGTATTGAAAACAGTGAAGGTGATAATATAAAAAAATGGAAACTGGAAAGTGATAATAATATTTATTATTTGGAACAAAAATCGTGTGATATTTGCTGTAATAACCTAATATGTGATTTATGTGCCATATGTATCCATTGTTATACATGCACCTGCACTGATTATTACATAAAAGCCACAATATGCAAACATATTCATTTTCTTGCAATGAAAAATTTATCAAAAGGCATTCAACAAAATTTATCAAATGACAATGTTCAACCATGTACTTCACAATCAACGTCTGAAGAAATAAGAACAAACATGATGTGCTTAACTAAACAAAACCATAATGCCTTATTGAATAAAAGCAATTTAAAAGCAAAAAAAATCCTTGAGAAAATGTCTTCAATAAACACAAAACTACAAAGTAGTGATTTGAACTTCGATGAAATGGATTTTGGTTCCCAAATATTAAACCATTTAAAAACAGTCGATAGTTTATTGACAATGAAAAAAATCTGCATCTGAACGTTCTTTTAACAGTAAAAATGACACAAACAAAAGAAAAATTGAACCACAAGTAAGAGAGTTTCATGTCAAAAAGAAAAAAAGGAATAAAAAGCAAGAAAAACCAAATAAAGAAGAAATAACAGAATTGAACCGTCTCCTTGTTGGTGATAAAGTAATGGTTGTGTCAAGTGAAAGTGCTAATGATCATTCATATATATAATTATTATATCAATAGAATTCATATTATATTTATTTTTATTATCGATTTTAATATAGTTAGTTGCCTAATAAGAAAATTCAAATGTTATTAGTGTTTAAGTATATCGGTTTACAAAAAGTGAGTAATACATGAGAAACTTTATAATTTTTTTACATTACATTTTTTGTGATCTAGATGGTAATAAGTATGCAAAGTAGGTATTGCCTTAGTCTTAAAAGTGTAAGAATAGATAATATATCTATCTATAACTTCACCCTATAGTGTATATATTGCGTGTTCTCCTTAATAAAATCCTTTATTATTATTACTGTGTTTATTTTCCTGATATTCAATGGATTTTAGACTCTTGGGTTATATCAGTCAGTGTTAATAAAAAAAAATATTTCTTAAGTTCCAGTTTATTTCTAACCAATGCTTTAAAAGACTACAATATTTTATGCCAAAAAAAGTAATAAAACACTGTGATTTTCTCTGACAATGGTTAGCTAATAAACCGAAACATAAGAAGTAAAACAACTCTTATTAGAAATGGCTGATACAAACCAAGAGTCTACACGCCATAATAATATAATAAAACAAAGGTATTTATAAAATTATAAATATCGTTTATTACATTGACCTATATTGATAAAGAGAACAACAATCGTCTAAATTTGTTGTTTTAAGTGAATTTTGTTTATCTAGTGTGTCAAAGCACCAATGGATTATTTAAAATCTAAAATCATTTTCATTGTTCGAGTGTATTTTACAGATTTATCATATTAAGTATGTACAGAGTATAAAATATTGAGGGTATTTTATACAACTTTGTTGCCTGAAGTGTTGCTACATTCAAAAAAAAAAAAAATACACTTCCACAATTAACAACATAGTAAAAACTCAACATGTTGTTTATTTAATTCACTAACATAATACGGACGTTACGGTGCCTAAATGTATTCTAGTATTAAAACAGAATCACAGACGATCATATAACCAAACCGATTGTACGAGCTGCATTCAAATTTGAAAATCGTGGCGCGCGACGACACGCATGCGCACTTTATGGAATCCAGTCGTTGTTTTACCGTATCCTTTGAAACAACAAGATTTCCTTAGCTACTCTTGTTCATAAAAAGCCTCTTAGCAATTACCGAACTAGTTTGCTCAGTATTTTTGCCGGACGCTGTAACTAGACAATATTTTAACACATGTTTCTCTTTTTATCACAAATTCTTATGCCAAAATTGAAGTAAAACACTTTACTACACACTATAAATAAAACTAGTAAATATTTGTACATGAACACAGACCGACTCAGATTATAAGTCTGAGCCGAACCCTTGTAATTTAACCCTCACCTTTAAAGTTTAATATAAGAGATGTTATTTGAAACTATAAAGTTAAAGTTCCAATAAACTTTGGATTCAAACGTTATTGCAGTATAAATGCCTTAATCACGTCAAAAAGCGTTATTTCTTTATTTTCTTAAAAATGTTATCATGCTCCCCTAGCGAATCTAGAACTCTACCTACAAGATTAAATTTGTTATCAAAGATATCTCGTTACTCCAATTTTTATTTTGTTTAATAGAGTTGAACTGAGATTATAGGAAACTTTGAGGCAAATATTATACTAAGTTGATGCAACACAATAAAAAACGAGAAAAAACGCAGAATAAATTAAATTGTAATATATCAGCAAAACTAATAGATTTACAACACGAAGCAGCGAACTGTGGTCCAAAATCTGAAAAAGTGATCGATAATCAAATTCTTGACTTTCTTATAAGACGCCCAAATTGAGGTTTATGTTAAAATATTACATTAACTTTAGGTGTATTTTCTTCAAATCCTACATTACCTGTAAAATTATAAGGCACCCACAAAATTGTCTATAATTGAAATTTTCTTATAATTAATAACTGATTTGAATATTGTTAATTTTTGTCTTCAGTAATCCGAGCAGATATTCAGTACAGTAAATTACTAACTCCAGGTTAATAGAGGGTTATTTGAAGTATCTAGAAATAAGGTCCAAATTGCAGTCATTAAATTATTACCTGTATTGTGAAGGGATGTTAATAACCTCCTTTTTGTTTCTATTATTGATATAAAGTAGTTTGTACAAAAAAATTTTATAATAGGAGGTTACACAATTACTATACACGGTGTCCCGAAATTAGTGTACAATATTTTACCAGCTGCTTCTACGGCCAGAAATAGGAAAAAAATTCATATAAACATTGGTCGAAAAATGCTTCCTAAAGGAGCTACAGGCCCCTAAAGGTGGGCCCCTGAGAAAGGTTTTTATCGAATATCTCCAAAACCACTCAGTCAAATATTGAAAATTTACACAGCCGCTACTCTTCTTATGTGTAATAAGATGAAATGGAAATAATTCGAAAATTTTATTCAGGGCTGTCCCCAACTTTTTTGTATGTAACTTTTTTCTATTTTTGACGGTAGAATATGAAACGTTAGAGTTTTATACGTAAAAAGGGTACTCTTGATGAATATCGATAAAATGCACCGTTTTTGAATAATATCGACTTGAAAATTTTAAAATTTAACTAATTTTATTTGTTCTTTAAATTTTATAACATCACTTGCAAAATGTTTGTAAACACAATCCATATCCATATAACCATATCATTCATTAATGCTTAGTAGGCTCCTTCCAATTTTAATCATAATTATAATTTTGGAAGTGACAAGTTTGTTTTGTATTAAGTAAATACCTCTTTATAATTAAAATTTTACCTACATTATTTATAGTGAACATCTATGTTTTCCAAACTTTTAAGAATACTTTTAGCTTGCGGTAAAAATTGGCGTCTATGAAATATGTGAGGCAAACTTTTAGGAAGCGGACTTATAAACTTATAAATCGGTAAATCTTCCGCTTATTAAATTTAATTATGATATAATAGGAAAATATAACGCCACTACATCTCCTGTACTTTCTGAGACTTTATACTTTACCAAGAACACGAGAACTAATAATGGCAACAACTCTTCTGTTTTTCGCAAAAGTATAATAGTTATTAACGATACAAGTTTGATTATGGCATTTTTAACGAAACGAGTTTCATTGCGGCAATCAAACAAGTTTCGTAAAGCCATAATCAAACGTGTATTGTTCAATATTTTATCCTCGTCGGTGAAAATAATAAGGTTCCATTTTATTATTATGTGTAGACTTATAATATTAATTAGAAGTGTCAGAAAATTTTACGTAAAATTCAAAAAAAAGTCAAATTATTTTCAGCTTTAACAAAGCGATTGATGTATGTATTGCTATGGTAATTTATATGGAAACAAAACGATTGAACATCAACTAAAGTATTTTGATTTTACTGAAGCACCCCTCAATTTTCGGGAGTTGCAAAGTAACCAGCAAAGATAGGTATGCCCTGCTAAAATATCTGAATACGCGAGTCCTTAGAAAGTAATAGACGAAAATAAAACATACGAAAACATTCATTATTATCATTGTAGTGCGACATATTATTGAAATACCATTAACTTCACTATTAAATTACATTTTTAATAAAATATTTTTTTAGGTGGGTATAAAGAATTTATTTGTTACATATATATATATATATATATATATATATATATATATATATATATATATATATATATATATATATATATATATATATATATATATATATATATATATATATATATATATATATATATATATATATATATATATATATATATATATATATATATATATATATATATATATATATATATATATATATATATATATATATATATATATATATATATATATATATATATATATATATATATATATATATATATATATATATATATATATATATATATGTATATACAGGGTGAGTCAGTTTTTTGTAGACAAAATTTAATAGGAGATAGAACACATGTTTTTAAAAAGAAAAGTTCCTATAAACATATGTCGTAGAACACTTCGTTTCCGAGATACAGGGTGTTGAATATAATTTTATTCTATCGAATTTTCATTATAACTTAGATGCTTAGATTTTTTCCATGTTTGGGGGATAATGCCTATTAATTAAGGGGGCATAAAACAAGAGATAAGAATGTTCAAAAACTTGCACAGTGGCGGGAGTGGAGGGACTGCTCAACCCCTTTCTTAAACAGAATTTCTACACCAATGACTATTTTTAAAAAGACCTGTTATTTTCATTATCTACATATAGTTTAACAAAAATAATGTCCCTTCTTCTGTTTCGAAATTCCTGTGCGTTTCCGAGTTATTTTGATTTTTAGTGTTTGATGTGGTACTAAATTAAGTAATTTATTTATTATCAATTATCGGCTAAATATTTAATTCTTTCAACGAAACCTACCTAAATATGGTTTGTTAAGGATTCTAAAAAAGCCGAAATCTTTTATTCTTTATCTCTTTCCAATGTAGTCAAAATAAATATTTGTTATATCAAGCCATACTCAAATACAATACATACAAATACATACTCAAAAAATTCGAGAAAAAAAATTATATTCAACACCCTGTATCTCGGAAACGAAGCGGTCTACGACATATGTTTATAGGAACTTTTCTTTTAAAAAACACGTGTTCTATCTCCTGTTAAAGTTTTTCTACAAAAAACTGACTCACCCTGAATAAATTTAGTACCACATCAAACACTAAAAATCAAAATAACTCGGAAACGCACAGGAATTTCGAAACAGAAGAAGGGACATTATTTTTGTTAAACTGTATGTAGATAATGAAAATAACAGTTTTTAAAAAAAATAGTCATTGGTGTAGAAGTTCTGTTTAAGAAAGGAGTTGAGCACCCCCTCCACTCCGCCACTGTGCAAGTTTTTGAACATTCTTATCGCTTGTTTTATGCCCCCTTAATTAATAGGCATTATCCCCCAAACATGGAAAAAATCTAAGCAATCGTTTATAAGTTATAATGAAAATTCGAGAAAAAAAAAATATATTCAACACCCTGTATCTCGGAAACGAAGCGTTCTACGACATAGGTTTATAGGAACTTTTCTTTTTAAAAACATGTGTTCTATCTCCTGTTAAAGTTTGTCTACAAAAAACTGACTCACCCTGTATATATATATATATATACATATATATTTATTTGATTTTTTTTTATTCCACCGTATGTAACGAAAAGTAAAGTACACATTATTTATGATTTTTTAGAGTAGTTGCAACTTTCTTGAATTTCAGTTTATTAGAAACAATTTTCTAAATATATGCAAAAGTAGATAGGTACTATCCTCAGTATTAACAAAAAGAAATACGCACTACAATTCAAATTATAGGTTCCAAATTATAATTTGGAGGGCCTCCAATTTTAAAGTTTTTCCGACCTCCAGAGAGCTACCGACTTTTTTGTTGTTTTATATACCTAATTTACGAGCTCTATGCTTTTAATTTAAGTATTGATATTATTGATGACTAAAAAATCAGGATTGACTATAGGTTTGTGTCAGCGTGTAAATATATTCTTGCATGTATATCTTACCTTGTAATTTTCTTTAACTAATTCCGTAATATCCAAAGTTGATAAAACCAATTTATTATAGACACTCACACGAAGAGGACTGGAAATTTAGGTAATGTAGCACTAAACTAACACACACATAGGTAAGTATTTTTCACTACCAATTACCTACAAGAATGAAAGTATATGTATAATATTTTGTCTAAATGTTTTGGAATTAAACTTCAACGCCTTTCGTTGAAAATCCATTTATAATGGGAGAAGCTCACAAGAAATTTTCTGTCTAATATTGTCACACTCCGCTGATAAATATTTTTTTCTTAGTGTCGACTCCGATGGCACCTGAACATTGCTATACTTGCCACTAACACATTTTTGCAAAAACTGTCTAAAAGGTGGATTATCTCATTTCTACCAAGATATATTACATCCAGCCATCACTTTCACTAAATCTAAGTTAAAATTGCGTTGCCTGTCAGAATGTGTCTATTAATATTTGTGTTACATGCCCAAGAAAATGCTTCGTCACAGCTACTGCAATATAATCGTGTACCGTCAAATTGCAATTCCGGGATATCACGAATCCACAAATTTACTGTAGCCTGTGAAAGTTTACAATGAGACATTTTAAGACACAGATCGGCTCTATGCAATTTCGCGCTGTTGTTACATGCGACTCGTCGTTATGCAATGTACTGACAAACTGCGTGCCTGTTATGTTGACTCACAGAGCTCAAATGTATACGTAAAATCACAGAATTGCCACAGTGTAGTGAAATTGTAAAGGAACCTATTATGCTTTTATTTAATATAGTACGTTTTCTGATAAAACTAGTTTTCGTATTAACGTTTTAAAATTAAATAAAATTCACTTTATCATGTATAAATTTCTGTTGTTCTGTTGTTTAGGAATGTTTCAGTAGGTATTTACAATATAATATTATGTCTGCATAAAAACCGTCACTGGAAACCGATACCTCTGTCCGAGTTCTAGATAGATATAAATATGAAATATTGTGGAGTTATATAATAAGTAAATAAGTAAAATCAAGTCATTCTAATACTTTCGGTTTCACTAGAAGTTACCTAAACTTCTGATTTTCAAATGGAACACTGTATATTTTGACATTATTAGATTCATGGATTCATTTTACACATACTGGCACCACCTTTAGGGAAAATTGCTACTTCAAAAACATGTTTGGGGGAATTTTAGTTTTGCAGCAAGGTAGTTATGGTTATGATCACTGATAATTATTTCTTTCGGGGTAATTAAATATTGGAAAATAAAATCACGATATTAAGACAGCTGAGTTTTCTGTAATAAACACTAAATATCTCCGAATTACAGTGGCACGCTCAGGGAGATTCTAGGGCGCGCAAGCCTCTTCCGCCTCTGTCTATATTTCCGCCCTAGAGCTAAAAGTTCGATGAATGATTATAGGAAACAAATCGTTTCTATCTTCAACGTTTAATACCTGTTATGCATTAATATTACGACTTAGTGAGAATAAGTCAATTAATTCAGAAAACTAGTTTTTTAATTTAGTCGACGTTACGCTATATCTGTTAGTATCCTCGGGACTAATTGAATTGAGTTTTTCTTGTTTATGACCTATAATAAATTAAATAACCAACACGTACAAGACACATATTGAAATAAATACAACATAAAGCACATGCCTAAATGATCTTTAACGATATACGGCAAATTTGCTGAAAGTATACGAAAATTACCAAATGTGTCAGCAAAACATTTGGCAAAAGCTACCGTCATGTTGATTAATTAATTTTTATTGATGTTTTGGAACGATATTCTCACAAAACCATTTCGTTATCAAACTATCTACAAAATCAAAATTCATTTTAAATGCCGCTTCTACCAACATCGACCATCAGTCATACGTCAAAAATATAGACTTAGACGTAGTTTTGGATAAGTTCATAAGTATTAAATCAATGTTAAAGACTATTACTATGATTCTGCTATCAGTTTTGATGAGCGTCAGCCGATTTTATACTCAGTTGTCTTCATTATTTTGTAATTTGTTTTAGTTTTGCGTGTTTCTATTGTTTCTATAGTGCAAGATTTTACAACAGTTGATTTATTACGTTTTGGTAACTTAAGTATTAAAAAATAACAAATTTAAAATCATGTTTCATTTGGATACATTATCATTAAGGTTTACGCCTCCAAGAATGCCTCCGCCCCTTAAGGCTCGGCACGCCACTGCTGAAATATAAGCATTATGGATCATTGGTGGAGAATTTGTTCCCATAATTTAATACCAAACATTTCACTAATTTCAATATATAATTTACAAAAAGATTTTCTTCTAACAGTAAACCATTACCTACGTAAATCCGACCCGTTGTAAGGCTGGAGATAGCTGTAAAAATAAAAGGTATACCAGAACATTGGAACTTTTTTTTACTTTTTCTCGTGATTCTGAAAGGTAAGCTTTATCTGTGTAAAATATAAAATATAAATGTGCTATTTATACTAATTTTAATTAATGTTAAATTAAAGGGATTATTAGATAATAAAAAAATACTTGTTATGTATGAAAATATTTTTGCTTTTTCCGATGCATTTTCTGATGTTACGAAAAAAATGCACAAGTTGTTTTTAGTAATAACACTAAGGAAAATGCAAAACGAAATTTGTACTAAATTTAATTATTACTAATTTTATTTATTAAGGACATGGATATTTTGTTTCTATACGAAAAAAGTTTTATTATTTAATCTATTTTACTTCCACACCACGTCATGTGAGTAGATGCGTTATATCGGCGATTTTTCTAAAATATCAAGAAAAAGTACTTTAAATATAATACAAATATTTTACACTCTTAAATTTACTAATAAAGGTATAATAAAAATTATAATACCAAAATGTTTCAACAGAAGCAGTAAGTTAATTTACAAAATAGTAATGAATACTAGAAATAATACCTAAATAGGTACTAAAGTCGAAATCCTCTCAATTTAATCTTCAATTAAATAAATTGAGAGGATTTCGATTTTGGTACCTGTCTAGGCATCATTTAGTATTTATTAGATACTATTTTGTAAATTAACTCTTAAATTTATTAACAGAGATTTTAAGACTGACAAACAAAATACCAAATTAATAATTAGCAGACATCAATAAAGCATTTATTTTTTTATAACCATCTATTTTTTTTGTAACCTAAAAATGTTTATTTATTTATTTATTTATTTTGCAATATCCAACCGGTCTAAATCCCAATTATAGAACACGGTGGAACCTTTGAGAGAAGGGTTTAATAAGAGGCGCAACCCATCACGGATCGAGACCCCAGCAGTCACTGTGTTTCCTTACCAACAGCTTGAGAATATTCAACAAATTTTAGTGCTACGCTGCCAAGTTACAAACATCTTACCATTACACTAACATCGCCCTTAAGCTATCGGCAAAGAAACTGTACCTAAAAAAATCCCAACCCACAACAGGCCACGTCTCCCGTCAATTATCTCATTCAACGTTGGATCAATAAATATACATGTAATAATATGTTACATTTAAATACTTAATTATAAACAAAATATTTAAAAGTAAAACGTATTTAGCCTTCATTGTTCAATTATAAAATATTTCGCCTATTGTGTATTTTATTAGGTTTAACTAATACAGATTTCTTTATGTAAAGTGTCAAAAAATAAAATATATACACCTGGCTGCACAAACAGCAGAGGATACTATAGAAAGTTTATTAATGATGCAAGTGTATGCTGACAACCATAAACAACTGTTAATGGACATGATATAAGAGGTAAGTTATACCGTACTCCTCAGCGATGTCAGTCAGTTTTTTAAAACGGGCAGACTATTTCAATTAGCTCTATATTACACAAGTTCAACAAAATAATAAACAATTTTATTTAATTGTATTAAATTGCCAAATAAACTGTTTTGCACTGTATTCCCTATTGTTTTTTTTGCAACGTTCATAACGTCAGTACAAAAAAGTAATTCAATTTATCTGCTTCTCAGGAAGAAAAGAAATATTATTCATTATTCATACTTTACACTAACAATGTTATAACAAGTAAAGCGAGGGTACTAATAAATAGAAAATCCTTTGTCATTTCATTGAGTGTAGAGATTGCACTCTCGTAAAATTTCATGGCATAAAATAACACACAAGAGTCCTGCTTTTACATATTTAAATGCTAATTTGGGCTTCTCCATATATACAGGAAGACTTTTAACACAATTAATGTTTATGTTATTCCCGTAGAACAAAAAAATGCATTAAATTTAGTCATAAAATAATTTTCCAGGGAAAAAAATTAGATGTGTCGTTATAACAAATTTAAATTTGGTAATTACGTATTTTAACTAAAGCCGGCCCGTTTTAATACAGTCTAGCGAGCGGAGATAGAGAACGGACGTACGGCATATGGAGTGTAGAGTAGGAGAAACGTCTCCGTGTTAAAAAATGTGATCGGATTTTCGATGGAAGAATAGGTGGCGCTGATTTAGAGGAGGTATTCTACGTGATTTTGTTTTTACTATTTTTATTATTTTTTTACGCTGTATAATTCTTTTCAACACCTACATAATATTATGTTTTCGTTAGTTTATAGAATCTGAGGCTAGTTTCAGAGATATAGTAAGTGTTTAACTTCAGACTCAATCCCATAATACGATCAGCGCCACATCTCATACCTTACAGAATTCAGACCACATTTTGAACGTACCGTCCATAAGAGACGTTCCTCCTTCTCTACACTCCATAGTACGGCATATGCCAAGAACTACCCATATCAACAACAAAGTAAAATAAAAGCTTGTCGTTAGGCACAGTAATCGGTGGTCTCTAAACGCAGCTGTCCTGATATTCCAGAAACTGTCAGCGGCAATGGCGGAAATAGATACACTTTGTCAGGAAGTATAAGCTTTTATATGTTTTTTCGTGCGTTTACTGCGTTTCAGGTTATAGATACTTTTATTAATTATACTGTGCTAAATACGACATTACAGACGTTAACAGATGACCCTGGTGTTCTTGTTATCGAGAAATTTAAAGAAGTTTTAAGTAAAATTCTGGATATTGACAAATTGCGTAATATTAACAAGTGCCTAAGTGATGGCCGTGCAAGTGATTTAGAATGATATTATGCGTATGCACGTATTACGAAATTATACAATACCCATCTATTTAGACGACTTCTGAAAACTGAATTTTTTTTTTTTTTATATAGTTAAGGTTTGCCAAAGAATTTTATAATGAATATATATCTAGAGTATCAACTTTTTATGTATAAAACTAAACATCACATTCACTTTCAAATATTTTAAGCTCAAATACCTAAGTTACAAAGTATTAACCGCCGACTCGATATTACTTTTAATCATTTTTCTATTTTCTTATTTGTACTAAAGGGAGTAATAATCAATTATGAATTATGATTTATTAGTACTTTTATTATTAGATTTGTATTATTTTCATTCATCTGACGTTACCCTTATTTTCATTATCAAAATTGAAATGATATTCTTAATCAACCCGATTTATTCAGAATAATTCAAATCTAAATAAAATAATAAATTTTTTTCAAATACTAGTTTATTATTCGACGAGCATGTAATGATGGCTATAATTCACGAGGGTGAAGGTGAGTGTCGTAAATCACCCGATAGCCATTACATGCGAGTAGACTACTATATTTTATCCACGACTATTAAATAATAACAATTTTTGATAAAGTATCGCGATAAAAATTCTGTCAAGCCTTGACGTTTTAAATCAAATAGCAATTCCGCTCTCTAACACATATTCGACAAAATTTTAATAAAAAAATATCAGAACTAGTGAATAATGAAATCATTAATCATTGCAGTAATAATGGACAGTATTATCCTTGAGGAAACGCATACATAATTGATACATTATATATGCGTATTATATTACAATAGTCGTGGAAAAATATATTTAGTCTTAAAAAATATCACAAGTGAAAAGTTTCATGAATTGTCCCAATTTACAAGCAAATAGAGTGGCATCATTGTAAAAATTGATCAAATTGATTCAGATATGTTCCAAATATACAAATAAAATGAATTTAATACTCATGAAAACAACTCCCCATAACAAGAAAGCAAACTTTAAGAAATATTCCAAAATATATCACACAGGTATTAACGGCAAATATTGACGGTATATAGGTAGAATTTGGATTAGAAAAATGTTTATAATAACAAACTTACCTATTAAAAGAGGATCAGCTCTTAAATTTTCAAATAAGTTTTTTGTCAGTTCATCTACATTATTTCTTGGGATATTTTCAGCAAATATTTCATGCATTAAAAATACACTTAACAATAAACACAGAATTAACATTTTTAGCTGTACAGTGTACTCATAGTATATGGCAGAACAAACTAACTTAATGATTATCCTTGATGGAATTGAATAGTTTTTTATAACCTTTTTTAAAGTCTATGAAAAAACTAATATTTTAAAGTGATAAAAATGTCAAACAAAGTACATAGGGGAAACCGAATAATCTAACCTTAAATCATAAAAAATATTTTTCTTTTTTTTTTTAGTCACGTTCCAAAAGTGAAAAGTGTAAATTCTTCAATATACAACAAAACCATAAACAGTAGAAAACTAATAAAAAATATTTCTCCAATTAGTAAACACAGAATAAGTACGTTGAATGTTAATGATAATTAATGAAATTGTTTTATTATTAATCCATATAGAATTTTTTTAAGGTAATTACATTTACAACAAACAAGAAGGGAACTGTATCGTAAACAAAAAAAAAAACAATACAACTATAGACACCGATGTTTCGAAATTATTGTTCCTCGTCAGCGCAGATACACAACAAAGAAACAGCCGACCGTGTGTTTGGAAACATTTCAGTGTTACCAATGGTGAATTGACTGACAATGATCTTTTGGGTACATTAAGTAATAATTACAATTTTACATTTTTCTATAAAAGTAGAGTCCTAAAATCGAACAACCTGTTGATTTATTTTGTTCTATTTAAATACCATATGTATTTAAATAGAACAGTAGATAGGTACAATAATTAGTACCTGCTTGGTTTATAACTTCTTAATCTGATAAACATTATCACTCTCATCATTTGATTATTTTAACAATTTAAATATGTTGGTGTATTAATATTATGCGCCATCTGACGAGAAATTTTCAAATGTTTCAAAAACCTCTAGGAAGAAACACGATTGCGCCATCTGGTTGTTGGTAGTCTGATGTGAAGTATGGATATGAACGAAAATTCCAAACAAATAACTTGCATTCTTGGTATTTGTTTTGATTCATAATTAATTAATTTTTATATTTACATTTTAACTGTGTTTTGTTCTAATGTCTTTAAAGGCAGCAGGTGATGTAGATCCTATCAAAAATGAACGAACGGGCAATGTCAGAGAAGTCGGCTCTCAGGCAATTTGGAGCCTTTCGTCATGTAAACCAGGTCTGTATTTGTTTGGTTATGTATTGCATTGTTACTTTAAAAAATTGCTAATTTAGGTTTTGGAGTGGACCAGTTGCGAGATGATAGAGCAGACACTTATTGGCAATCAGATGGCCAATTACCGCATCTAGTAAATATACAGTTTCAAAGGAAAACTACCATTAGCGATATATACATTTATACTGATTATAAACTTGATGAGAGCTACACACCCAGCAGGATATCAATAAGAGTAGGAACACATTTTAATGATATTCAAGAAATCGAAGTGATAATGTTAACAGAACCCTCAGGTACTTATTTGTTTTATAAAACTGATTACACTTCGACAAAATCAACCACAGTTAGAAATCAATATTACCTCTTTGTTCTTTTAGGTTGGGTTCATGTACCAATTAAAGACATCAGAGATAAGCCTATCCGAGTATTCATGATTCAAATAGCAGTAACCAGTAATCACCAAAATGGAAGAGATACACACATGCGGCAAATTAAAATACATAGCCCTATAGAAAATCCTAGCATACCTGTTGAAAATTATCTCAACTTTTCCACTGTTGAATTTCAACAACACGCAACTATTCGATAAATAATTTATTTTATGAGTGATGTGATAGGATTTTTGTATAATGTACTGTTTATATTGTGTTAATTTATTTATTAAATATACCGATAACTGTTTGCTTAGTTTTTTAGCGGGGCAGAAAAGGAAAAAATCTTGAAAAAATATTCAAATGAAAAGTAGATTATATATGACATAGGTGGGTATAATATTAGTAATGTGCAGGAGTAAGGCAATGGGATAAAACCATACATAGAAAAGAAAATGTGTACATGGATGTGTTTTTATGTGCCAGTGGTGATTGTTCTAACACATAGTACAAAGAACTTGCAAATAATTAATTGGTTGATGTAATGTAAGGAATGGAAAAAAAATTTATTTTTCTTTTTTTACGCAGTGATATAATTCTTTAAATGTAGTTGTAGTAATAGTGAATGAAACATAAAGCATGATAAAACAGTATTTGTAAAAAATATGTTATGAAAACATTGATATATTTATCTTGTGAAAATGTAACCGATATAATTTTGATCATTTAAAGGTACACCTTTTTGAGATTGGTGTAATAAAAAATTAATTTCAAATAATTTCTTTTTATACGTTTTTTTTTTAATTATTGATAAAAACGTCTGTTAAAATTGGTCTTAATGGATTTCTCATTGTTAAGCAATCTTTGGATGTTATGTTACTGAAATAATAAATAATTTTGGCTTAAACAGATAATTACCAAATCGAGAATATTTGATTCTATGACAGATTACGTGTTATTTTGCTCTAATAAATTTTTATTTCTAAAAGATATAAAAATTTATTTTTGTGATCAGTCGCAGGTCTATTTCTGTATAGAAAGTAGCAAAATATTCAACTCTCTTAATTAATTTAATTACTGATATTGCACTATTTGCCTCACAGTCAAGCCACTATTTATTTAGTGGTAGAAGATTTAACAAGTATTTGTCAAATCTAGATTTGTTAAGGAAAAATATTTTAAATTTTACATCAGATCAGATTATTTATTTTATGCATGTTATTATAGAACTCATGTCAAGACAGGTTACCTAAAAGTCAAAAAAAATGTTATAGAATATTTACAAACTTTCATATAGTATACTCCATTTGAGTTTTTTTTTATTTAGTCTGATACAAGGATAGATCATTTTCTTTAAATAGCAGAAACTGAATTAAAAAGTGTCTATATGAGATACCTATATTATAATCATTTTTTGTTATTTATAGATTCCTGTATATAAGGAAAAATACTGAGAAGATTAACGCTACGTAGTTTTCCATGAAACCAAAACACCATACTGCACTCATCGCGCGTTTCGCCAACCAAATTGGCATCATTTGGAGATGATTAAAAGTAACCTTATGCTAACAATGTATCCTATTTATACCTAAACTATTGTCACAGTTTGGTGAACCTGAAAGTTAGAAATGTACTTAAATCCTGCAACAACCTTATATTGCGGCAATTGTTTCAACAATTGGATCGCCGACTGCACCTATCAAAATGATTATTAACAGAAGAGTTCGAAAGTTTACCTGTTGTACCACCTATATTTCTGTGATTAAGTCCAGTGATTTTATTGAAAAATATCCAGTTGCAAAAAGGTGAAATTTTGATCTCCTTCGATGTTTGTTCATTGTTTCCAAGTGTTCCGATGCTACAGACCTTGGACTACATTAAGGATCTACTCGAATCAAAAAACATCAGTCAAGATGTAGTAAAAGAATATCTTCAACTCATTAGACCCTTCATGAAACAAAATTGCTTTCAATTTAACAATATTTTCATTGAACAACATGAAGGAACATCAATGGATAACTCTTTGTCACCATTCATTGCCAATCTCTTCATGAACAGATTCAAGAGAGAAGCAAAAGAAGAATTCGAATATTTCCCCAGGGTTTGGTTTATGTATGTGGATAATATTTTTAGTGTTTGATACAAAAGTCGCTGATATTGACAACTTTGTTTCCAAATTGAAGTCGTTTCGCGTCAGTTAAATTCACATATGAAATTGGAAACTCTGGACGACTACCATTTTTAGATGTACTAATAATTAGAAATAGTGAAAATAAGTTAGAATTTGACATATACAGGAAAGATACCAGTACTCTAAGATATATTCTTAAGGACTCTCACCATTGTGTTCAACACAAAATTGCGAGATTTAATTTTCTAGTTCAATGCCTATTAAGCTTCCCCTTCGATAAGGAGGGATTTGAAAAGGAAAAGGCATTGATTAAGGATATAGCTGCGAGTAATAGATATTCTGTAAGTTTAATTAATAAAATGATTGTGAAACGTAAATTTAAAGTCTCCAAAATTTTTCGACCTTTCAAAATGAAAGAAAATTCGAAATTTGTATCGATTCCATTCGATTCTCGATTAACCTGTAGTATTGGTATGATTTTTAAAGATATAGGTATAAGAGTGGTTCATTCATTGGGAAATAAACTACAATTACTTTTAGGCAATACAAAATTAAAACAAACAAAATTAGCTGTAAGGACTGTAATCAGAAGCATGTTGGACAAACTAGAAGATCAGTTCAAAGTAAATTCAAAGAGCATATGGCTCATCTCAAATATGGTAGAACAGATAAGTCTAGTGTTGCCCAACATGTATTTGAGAACAACCATAAAATAGATATTAGCAATTTATGATTAATAAGGAATGTAATAAATACTAGACAGCTGGATGCATTTGAGAGCTTAAAAATCACAAATTGTAAAAATAGTATGAATAGTGACAGAGAGCCAATCCCAAATAGCCCGCTTTACTGGGTAGTGGGTCACGGTTCACCAAACCATGACAATAATTTAGGTATAAGTAGGATACATTGTTAACATAAGGTTAGTTTTAATCATCTCCAGATGATGCCAACTTGGTTGACGAAACACGCGTTGAGTGCAGTATAATGGTATTTCGTGGATAACTACATCAGTTATCTTCACATCAAAGGTTCCAACCCACTTCAGGACTGAGAAGATTGTTTGAAATATTTGAATAATTATTTTGTATTTTTTCAAAATAAATTATGTACTTATCCAGATTAGGTGCACAAAAGAGTCCAGATGTACAGCATCCCTGTGGTTACAGCCCTATGTTTATTCCTGTACACATAGATTATATATACATAGATAGTCCATCCATAAATATATATAAATATGTTTCGCCCCAAAAATTTTAAATCGACACAAACAATGCTTGTTGTCAATTTTGACAACAAATATTAGTTTCTAAACTAATAAAATCCTGCAAGTACTGCTCACAATAATATAAAAATTTTGGGGGACAAATTTTAACATGGGATGGAACATCGATGTATATTTAATTATTCTGTTTATTGATTCAAATTCATCAGTCATCACTTTATTTTTATGTATACACTTTTTGAACCATTGTTATACAATAATCACAGAAAATCCAATACAAAAGAACATTAGTGGAACAGTGGCGGCTATGCCATATCTCAATTTTTGAACATGAAATCCAAACAATATTTTAAGGCACGACTGTCGGTACTTAATGAAGAAGTTTTGCTGAAAAAGAAGTGAGAAAAAAGTTACAAACATCGCTAGGAACCCAGATTACTTCTAGACTATTAATAAAATATTTGAAAACTATTTTTTTTTTTCTTAGTATCCGGGAGGAAAATTCATCACCCCTTTTTTTTGTTCAAAAATTATTATTTTTTGTAGTTGACATTTTGAAATTTAAGTTCTTCATTGTGTAAATATCAAAATGTTATAACATAACTTTTATAAAAAATCAAAATTTTCGAAAACAAAAAAACCGGTATGATAAATTTTCCTTCTGATTACGAAAAAAAAAAATAGTTTGTAAATATTTTACTAATGATCTAGAAGTAATCTGGGTCGGCAGCGCATTTTTGTAACTCTTCTTTTTTTTTAATTTTTTTTTCTGCAAAATTTCTTCATTCAGTACTGGTAGTCCTGCCTTAAAATATTGCTTGGGTTCAATACTCCAATACTGAGTTATGACATAACCTAAATCCACCAGCCGCAATTGTAGTTGCAGCGGTAGCTATAAGGTTAAATTTCGCCTATCTGTGTAATATTAAAAAAATGTATGTATTGCATTTTTCTTTAATTAAGATTATTATTATCATCAATTTTGTTGTAGAATTTGTTGGGAATATAAAACTGATGTAGGTAGACCATACTTCACAAAAAATGTATTTGTTCTTAATTCTAAAAGAATGGCCTAAATTATCAACTAGTTACCCCATATCCCAGTTATTTATCAGATTTGATATGTTTGTGTTAATTATGTCAATAAGTCATTTGAAACTAATGTCAAATTATTTTCTATTATAAAATTTATTTATAGTACTATTTTTTCAAGACAATATCTACCAAAAATGCTTAAAGAACAATATATTGCTTGAAAGCACTCTCAATTCCTTTTCACAGACTTGAACCACTTTTAAAACATTCTTTCTAAAGCACCTTAGAAGTGTTTTGCCCAGCTCTGTCTGTCACTACTATTACAATTTGTTTTCATCATAGTAAAGCTTATTGCAATTAATAACATATTTTATAGCAATTAATTTAGAATAATAGCATATCAAATTTAATATACAGGTTGGGCCAGATTTTAATAGGGAAACTTGGAGAGTCAATAGAATATGCCAAAATAATGCGGATTTGTCATATAAACTTATAGCTAAAAATGCTTAATTATCGAAATAGAAAGCACATTTCTCCGGAAATAATTGAAACATTGTTATAAAATTCAGGAGGTTATAACTCAAACCATAGTTTTCATCTCTCCATTCTAAAAATGCAAAATCCTGTAATTTTTTTAAATGATTCTCAATTAACAGCTAATTGATTTGTACGAATGAATGATTTTGAAATGAGTTTAACTCAAAGATGCTGCATCCTATCAAAAAATTATAAAACTTTTTGCACATTAATGATAGTGAATGTCAAAAAAGAAAGAAAAATAGTTCAGGTCAGAGGGGTCCCGTTTTGGGGAGGAATATCTTCGACACCCCCTTCCATCACGCCTCTGGTTGGAATGAAGAAATATAAACTATAGTAAGAAGTGTACTGTTGTTCACAACGTTCACCTTCCAAATTTCATAAAAATTTCTCAATTATTCCAGAAAAAAATATGCAACTGAAAATAAATTTAAACTTCTTGAAAACTAAGAATTTTTAGCTATAAGTTTTTATGACAAATCCATATTATTTTAGCGTATTCTATTGATTCTGTGAGTTTCCCGATTAAAATCTGACCCACCCTGTATATTATAAATATCCAAGATACGAACTTGTATTGATGAAAAGATACGAACTTGTAATGATGAAAAGCAAGACCAACTGAATAGCCTTAATTAAAATAAAATTCTTTTTAATGGTGAAAACTAGATTAGACTACAGACCACGATTTATTGCTAGATATTTTATTAAACTCTGAAATATCCAACTACTTGTACACATTGCATATAAACGAGATATTATTACTTTTCAAAATATTTTTTCTCTCTTGGAACTTTTCAGTTCTCATATTCACATCAAAGAACCTTTTATATTATTTATTATTCATAAAGATTTTTTTACCAACAACAAGAAAAAATAGTAATTCACCAACAAACGTTTTATTTGTTGATCACATACAGTTATATAAAATTAACTTTAAAAAACTTATTGTGGGGCCCTTCCTCGGCCAAAACCTTGCCTAAATTCAACATCGCCAGTGCCTGGACCAACATCAGCCTTCTTGTCTGCACCAGGGCCTCCAGGAGTTCTTCGGTAACCAGCACGATCTTCTGAAGGCTTTGAGGTTTCAGACCTGAGAGCTGCAGGTCGTGGACGTGTGGTTTCTGTGCGAGCTGGCCGCTAAGGGTGGATGGGACAATTTCTGGGGGAAGGTGCAAGAACGTACGGAGGTATTCAATGCCTGGGTTGGTTAAATACCTGTTAGGATAAGAATGATTTGCTTAATAGTCATTTTTTTACTGAAATAATTGAAACTTTATACATATACAATTTATTAAAAACATAAATTAAGAGGGCACTTTTTTATTTATAAAATGTTAACAATGGATAATTTACCTTTCTTCTAAATATATTTTTTTTATGACATGGACTACAAAATAATCAGCTCTCTAGACATAAACTGGTGGAAAAATTCTAAAACTGAATAACTTGTTCTTGAGATCATCAATACTTCATGTTACATCGAAGTAATTAAGTCAAAAATCAATTACTTTTTAAAATTCGGCCATTTTTTAGTTTGACCACTTCTCGATTAGCAACAAAAAGATAAATACTCACATACTTCACATAAAGCCAGAAATACAGTCTACGCTATAATAAGCTGCGCAAACGAAGATGAACACCACTAATTAATTAATTAACACATTGACTACCATATGGGTTAAGACACATTTTATGTCAGGCACCATCCGGTGTCAACAGGTCAAAAAAAATTCTCTTCAGACTATGAATGCCACTCGATAATAAACTATGAATAATTACCATGTATACACACTATTTTGAAAAAACTATTTTTTTAGCTGTAAAAAAACACCAAAAAATCTCCAATAGATGGTGGCCCCAACACCTGACACTAGTACTTATGTGTACAAGTGCAATTATTTTATTATTATGCTTTACGATTAGTTTTGTTGTTTATTTAGTATAAGAAATACATGAAATAACTTAATGTATGTGCAATCATTAAAACTTTCTAATGTTATAAGTTTTCAAAACCGAATTTTCAAATTTAATTTGTGAATATGACTCAGTCTTCTAGACAAAGATGGTGGTACTAGGCAAATATGATACTCGGTCTTATAGACGAAGTTGGCATCATGGCCAAGTAAATTTTCTGGGTCTTATAAACCTAGATAGCAGTCGATATGTTAAATACATGTACTTTCCATGACTCCATTTGCAAATAAATGAAACGCATTCACGATAATAACGTTATTAGTTTACAACATGTATTTCATTGTTTCCACGTGTTCTTTTGCCCTACAATAACTATTTAAATTTATGTCATTCCTGTTAATTTTTCTTGCCGTAAAATGACCTTTAAAATATCTATTCCGTTCCATTTCCCTTACCTACCATTTCATTTTCGATCACTGACCTTCAATGGTAACCTTCAATAACATCCAAAATTACAAAAAAAGGACATTTTAGGGTAAAGAACGTAAAATCAATGAAATACATGTTGTAAACTAATAACATTATTATCGTGAATGCATTTTGTATATTGGCATTTTCAAATGGAATCATGGATGTAGGTGTATTTAATTAATTAATTAGTGGTATTTATCATTTGCGCAGCATACTATAGTGCAAACTGTATCCCTGGCATTATGTGGAGTATGAGAATTTTTCTTTTGTTGATAATCGAGAAGTGGTCAAACTAAAAAATAAGCTAAAATTCTTCGAGATCCACTTAAATGTGGTTTAATTTTATTTTATCTTTAAATTGTTAATTTTAAACTAAGTCCACTTGTAAGTCCAGCAATAAATACAATAGTGTCAATGGCTTTAAACAGAGTATGGTGGCCATTAAAAAGTGGAGAAATGTATACAATTATTATTAGTTGATATTTATTTAAATGGTTTGCAGGAAAATACAATTACACACCATAGAAAATAAAAATCTCATTGCAGTTTCTTACAATAATGTTGATATGTCATATTATATAATCTTTAACCACAATTTTTACTTACCAGTAATAATGTCTCCATGCAAATTGTTCCTTAACATATCCCTTAGATTTCAATGATTGCAATGCTTTTATTACTTGTAAATTTGGAATAGTTTCTAATTCTGGATGTTTGGGAGCATGGTAGTCTTTTTTAGCAACCATAACACCTTCTTTAAAAAGGTATTCATAGATAGCCACTCTATTCTTTTTGGGCATCAACATTCTAAAAACAAAATAAACATCAGTAAACTTATTACACGATATCAAATGTTAACATAACAAACAAAATAAATTGTTTATTATTCCTTATAGTACATTTAACTAGAATTACAATAAAAATAAATTTTTACAAAAACATAGGTTATGAAAACATGAACATTTTGGAACATATTTCTACTGTTTTAATAAAGTATGATTTTAAATATCACACAAATTAAGTAACATTACACACGTTTTTATAAGAATATTATCACTGCACCCAAAAATATAAAAAGATGGTTAAAATAAATAAAGATTTAAAATATTCACGTACTTGAGGCACCGATTGTAATGGCTGTCAAAACTAAAAGGACGTACAGAAATTAGCTGCGCAAAGTAAATATCAATGAAAACTCACAGACAAAATTTCCCTAGTATGTCAGAGGGTACGTTCGAAAATTCAACCTGTAGAAAAATCCGTGCCTTAAATTACTGACGAAAACTGAAAGTTGTCAAACAAAAACTATACGAAGTGTTATTAGACCCATCTTCATAGGAACTCTTTTCTTATTTTAACATTTAAACGGTTCAAAAAATGTAATAAAAAGTTACCTATAGAATATAAACCAGTTATTTAATGATTAATTTGTTGCAAATTTATATGTATAAGCAAAGAAGAAATTTAAACAATAATTATTTTATTAATCCATTTAGATTTTTACTATATTATACCTAATATAAGGACGTATAGTAATCGTGATTTTTTTTCGACCTCGAGATTTTAATTGATTTATACGTTTTGACCCTCCTGAATCCATTCTGACTATTTTCTGAATTATGTCTGTCGGTGTGTGTGTGTGTGTGTGCGCGTGTGTGTGTATCCGCGATAACTCAAAAAAATACTAATGGGAGAATTTCCAAATTTGGCAGTTAAGATTGTCAACAACACTTTAGATGACACATTAAATTTGATGAATGTGACCACCAGAAGAGACACAATGAATGAAAGAAGAAAAAAGGTACAATTTCCTACAAAAAAAAAATATGTATTGCATTTCTGGACGAATCTCGACGAATAATGAAAAAACATATAACTTTATGGAAAAAATCTGTCTGCATGTCTGTAGTATCGCGATGACAACCACAATTTTTGTGATAAAGCTTTCAAATTTGGTACACATGTTCTAAAGGCCAAAGACAATGATAAATTCGATGATGAGCAAAATTGACCAGCTGAAAGGAGGTCCACGGAAAGCAAACTTTTTTGTATTTGCCTTTACAAAAAAAATATTCTTGATGAAAGATTATAAATCATAGTAGTATTTTATTTGCACTATGGATCAGGTCATTAGTAGGTATAGCGATACCTTGGACGGGAATCCGCCCCCCAAAATGGGGCCCCATAGGGCTCCGCCGAGGGCCCCCTTAGGGCTTCGCTGGGGCCCCCGTGTTGTACCCCCTTATTGCGTCGTCTTATAACCCAACTTCGAGCCCCATTGCTACTAGGACTGCGAGCCCCCGTATTGATCTCCGCACAACATAACCACACTTTTTGTCCGTCGACGTTTGCCCTAGCTTTAAATCCATGCTTCAATCGGAATATTATTTTTAAACCTGTAATAATTGTATCTGCCACTTGTAATGAAAAAAAAACCAGGCTGCGTGTGGTGTCGAACCGCTGACCTCAGCATTTGTAGACGGATGCCTTCACAACTTAGCTATCGAGCTTATTGATTCTTTGTTTTTAAAATGTGAACAGTTGGGGCAACATTTCATTAGAAAAGAAAACCTCTACAAAGAAGTTGCTAGATATGTATAATAAGTAAATACAGATAATTATTTCGTAATAATTTATGAAATATCTCTAATTAACCTTTTATACAAAATAATTCGAAAACTTACCTTGTGTGGAAATCTCGACAATTGATATTAATGAAAACGGCTTGAGTGATTAGTAATGAAAAACAGCTCTAGTACTATCATGTAGATAATAATAATAATAATAATAAACGTCTTTATTATGGGCGAAATTTAGTACAAAGTACTATTCTTACACTTAACCCAAGATAGGTAGGTACTTAACTTTTGTAATTAAAACTTGCTAGAAACGCTAAATTACTTGTTTTGGTAACTTTTTTTCTTACGCCAAGGGGTTTTTTTATTTAAAAAGCACAAGTTAATGTCCGAAAAAGTAGTACCTAGTACAATAATATGGAAACAGAGATAGATGCTACCTAGTACATGCCCGTTGACATTAAGCATGCTGAAACAGCGGACCCATCAAAACGGCCGCTGAATTGGGAAAATTTATTACGTACAAGTTATTGCCCCGACTTTTTCTCATCTAAAAAAATGTACCCGACTGTATGATTTTCTTGGACATCATTCTATTAACAATAATTGGTTCATAATGATATAACAGCGGACTAAATAAAATATATGAAAAACCGGACATACGTGTTCAATAATTTTGTTAATTTAATTTAATTTACTATAAAATGTACTTACGGACGCGTCTTTTGTAATTAAATACCATATTTATACTTTTTTTGGCGATCATTTATCAAAAACGATAAAAAAGAAAAAACATTAAGGCAAGTTATACCGCCTCTTTTAATATATAAGGCTTTATATTAAATAACAATAATTATACTTGATATCCAAGGTATCTATAATAAAGAACTTTATCGAGTTATCGAAAGAAAATTAACATAACTCGCAGCAACGAGGCACAATAGATTTTAAAATTGTCAATATTACTTACTAGTATTATGAAAGTGGGGAAATAATAATACTCAAAAAAAGAGATTAAAAAATGTATTCAAAATGTATCAACACATACACGTAATATAGATCTGGCTACCTATATCCTATTTTTTACATAATTTAAAAATGTATTAATAAAAACTAGATGTGTTTTATTTAACGTTCATATCGTCTCTAAATAATATGTATAAATTCATCAATAAAGACATATTTCACAAGTTATGACAACACGTCCACTGTTTCTTGCAGTACATTACAGAGATATATCCTATTTTTACATTATTTTAAATTTATCAACACAGATTTGTTACAAGCTATGTACATATATTTTATTATTTTAAATTCAGCAACAAAGACATTATTTCACAAGTTATAAACCTATTATTTTATAATATATCGAACAGGTAATCTATTTTTACTTTTAAAAATTTTTCAAGGCATGAAACAGCTTATATTGAAAAATAATAAAATAAACCCTCTGGAAGTGCCCTTGTGTAAAATTCAAACTTCTTTACACCATTTAGAAAAGAACATTTTACATTTTTAATTTTTTATACCCCCAAGGTACAGAATTTTCACCCACGAATTTTCTTTTAGTTGAATTCAATCGGTAAATTTTTTCCTCTTGTTTTGTTATCACACAATGGTTTTCTGTCCTACGTATTTGATTGGATGTAATATATATGGGATCTTCTTTGCCTGATAAAATCATGCCTTTCATTGCATCGAAATTGATTTTTTTGGCTAGCCGTATAATTCAGTTTTATGCCTTTAACTTTACACACTAATGTTTCTTTATTGTCTTTCGTTGAATATACTTTATAAGCATAATTTTTCGGTCCTCCTGAAGCAAATTCTGTAATGTAACTATCGATTCCATAATCTGAAAGCTCATCGGTCATTTCCCCTAGCATATTGCCTACGGGTACATCATATTCCCCCTCTCTCGACACGTAAATTACTGAATCAGTGTCGTAGTACAAGGCCCGTTCTCCCAATTTTTCTAGATAACTATACAGCTTGAGGCGAGCTTGTGTGGTAGTGTACGCAGCCAAACATACGTTTACTGTAGACTGTATGTCGTAGCTTTCTTCTTTGTACTCCCAGTTTACAACTAGAACATCTTCGTTAATTGGCAATATATGATTAACGATTATCGAAGGGTTTGACAGCATTTTGAAAAACTCTCCAGGATTGTTTACAATAGATGCTTTTGGCTGGTTGTCTCTCTGCCCAAGCTTTCCCCAAAAAAGAGTTCAGCATTAACTTGGCTAGAGATCGTAGACCTGCGTTTTTAAGAATCTCGTTAAACTCCAGCTGTACTCCTTCTTTCTTTAAAAAATCTTCAATGTACTGATCTTTTTGTTCTTGGGTAACACAGTCCCCTGGCCACCCAGAGGCCTGCTGTTTAATTTTTATAAACTTGTTCATCATTTCTGTAAACAATCCCCCTTTTACTTTTTTTAATGTATCATATTGTTCTACATCATATTTCCAAATTTCATAAATGTCTACTATTTTGTATCCTTTGTCTACTGCTTTTAAAACTTCATCAATAACCCAGGTGCCGATGAATGCACGCTCTTCCTCATTATGATGACATTCTCCTTCATTCATATTTTCGCAGCAAGTACGACAAAGTGCAAACAGTAATTTTTTGTGCATTTTAACGGGCAGTACCGGGTGAAATAAATTTTCTGTGGGTAAGATCTTGCACTTAATTAGACCCTCTATCTCCTTTATATTTAAAGATTTGCATTGTTCACCTACAAATACTTTTGGATGTCCTACAGGATACTTGCCGTATTTACAAACCCAAGGATACAAGGAACAAACGTCAACATATTTGATTTTCTCCTCTGGTTTACACTTATAATATGTCTTGGTGTTCCCTGTGCGACCTCCATAAAATGCATCTCGTGGGTTGAGAACCGTACAAGAGAGTAGGGGATGATCTTTCGTTACACTTTCAATTTCCCTGTTTGATTTTAATTGTCTTCTAAATTCACACTCCCACATTTCCATAACTTCATAACCCAGATTTTTAAGTCTGTCGGTTTTTGCTACCGTGGATTCAAATCTGTAGTTTAATGTCTCTGCCGGGTTGTCATGTAGTGGATCGTTTCTATTGTGTGCTAGACAAACTGGATGGCCGTGATAGTAACACCCGTGAAATTCGAAGACAGTGTTTGTCTCCTTGCTATAGCCGTCTACTTTTATTCCATTTAACATAACCTCTTTCTGTTTTGCGGCGTGTAAAATGTTTATTGTTCTATTGTGTTCCTCCCAAATAAGCCACTTGATAGCTATTCTTGACTGATTGTCAGCCCACCTGTACCCGATTCGTGGGATAAGACCTATTGTGTTTGGTTTGAGAAAATTACGCCTGAATGTCTTATTGCATGCAGAGGCAATCGTGCAAGCTTCTGTAAAGGGACAAACTTTGCATTCTATTAAAAAGAGCTCGCGAAATTTCAAACAAGCGCGTGTAAGTATTTCCACGTCCGAAACACAGTAGTCCACTATATCTCTTTGCATATTAAATTCGTCATTTTTATGCTCACTGTACCATTTCAAGAACATGTTACGATCTTCAGGCATCATAGAATCAGGGTCATAATATTTTACTTCTGGAAGATAGCCCACATAATTTTCATTTTCTTCTGTATTAAATAAGTGGGGAAAGTAACCCTTTTTAAATACGGCAGGCAGTTCAAAAGCCTTCGGAAGTTTGCATAGGGCCATGGGGAAGTAATTTACAGAGTCGATAAATTTCATATTACCAATTTGCATGAGAATAATCTTGGTGCCTCTCATGATCAACTCAGGTATCAGAGCAGTTTCATTCAATATATAATTAAGCATAAATTGATGATCAAATGCCTGGCCGTTGTGTGCAAGAACCACCACCCGTTTAAATTTCTTCCTGAGGGTGAGAAGGTGATGCATGAATGATGGAATTATGTCCCTAGATTTCAATATCTGAAGTCTTGGGCCGCACTTGATGCACACCTGCTTATCTGTGTTTATGCAAACGCTGCAGCACTGTTTAAACACGCAGAGATTAGGAATATGCTGACTAACCCCCTTTTCTAATACACTATCTTGCATGGTTTCTAAATCGTAAAATATAAACAATATATCCTCAGTTTTTGGTTTTGCAGTATCCGGTCGCATATAACACATATGATCTGAGGGTACATGTGCACAGCATATTTTGCAATATATCTCCCCACATATGTGTTCCCTTTTTCCACTGGTTGTTTTGAGGCAGTTCCTACAACGCTTAACCATCTTACAAATACTGCTCTTATGATTGTCCAGGCAATTCTGTCCTCTAAATTTTCTATTACACTCGTCACATGAAATATTAATTTCTTGCTGACACGGAGGTATTTGCTGACAGCAAGGGCAGCTTTTGGCACACCTGTGACTGTTTTTATGGTCATAAGGTATGTGGCATTCCTCACAATAATAACCACACGCAAAAGCCGCTGTTAGAGAAGTTATAACATTAAAATGGCCCTCGTGGTAGAGAAGATGAATGACGTGCTTCCCTTCGTTATCTCCTTCATACATCACGTCTCTGCCTTTCCCACCATATAGGTAAACTATAATTTTATAATTTTTTAGATGCTGCTGTAATTTGTTAATCTCATATATTCCGGCGCCTTCTTCAGGAATCTCCACTCCAGCGTTTTTCAACAGTACCATGGCCCTCTCGGTCTGAAGTTTGCCAATATCTCTACGCACTTTTCGGTAGGCGGGGTCTCTATCTACGTTTGCCAGAGCAACAACTATTGCACGAGGTAGACAGAATTTGTCTCTATTGTCTATAGTTACAATACCCTTCCGCATGCTGCATTCCTCGTTAAATGAGTTATATTTACCATCGCTAACTTTACCTTTTCCAGCAGGCAATTTTACTGAAGATACACCCAAACAAAATTGGTCAGTACTTAATCCCGTTGAGTTGGACTGAAAGATGGCAAATATAACATCCCATATATCATCGGTTGTAACCTGGCTGGCCTCACGAAATGCACTCCAGCCATCTCCTTTTTTAAAATTTTTGGAGCAAAAGGTGAAACCTACACGATCGGTCGGTGCGAGATCCTTTGTTGCGTACAAAACAATGTCATCTATGGCACTCTTCACCCATTTCGTAGGATCTGTCTTCTCGGGGACGGGTTTAATTTTGAATTCAAGAGTACGCCCCATTAGGTTGAAGCGTTTAACTTTTTTCGTATAATCTTTTGCAATGATGAATTTTTCCATTTTTTACTATACTCGAAGGCCAGAAAAAATTTGGACTGATTATACAAACGTCTTGCACCTCCTTGTATTCTATTTAGGAACGATTAGTGTCGGCGAGATGTAACCTGAAACAAAATATCAAAAATATAGTGCGTTAGAATACCGTTTATGATCATTTCATTGAGGACATAACATCTATTTTAAGTTGGTTCAAAGCTAAATAAATAATTTTGGTTTAACATTGCTAAATACAATTTTTAACATTGTATTTTTAAAGTATGGAAAATTTATAAGTACATACGATTCAACAGTTCTTAGATATGATACTGCAGCGTGGAAAATTTTAAAAGTCAAACCATGTAAAAAACGTATAATAAAGCTAGGTAAACGTAAGCAATCCAATATAGATGAATTACCCGATGACATCAATACAGTTAATAGTTTTGGCTGAAATAACCATGCAGTATCATACTCTACTGAATATTAGAAAATTTAGGATGCAATACAGTCACAGAAGAAAATCAAAATAAAGTCAAATCCTGTCAAAATCAGAAAAATCATATTGAAAATGTTTATTGTTAATTTTTACAATCATATTTAGGCATATAAGATACTTATAATAGGACTAATTATTGTAATGTGTTTCTTGATACTTAATGTTTCCATTTCACGTGCATTTTTCAAAATTTTGTGAAAAAGTCATTAAATGTCTCAAATTTTAAAAGTATTGAATCGTAAACGAGCGTATTCGTATTTGACGATAGTGGACTTTAACGGCAAATGTAATAACTAATAATAAGCCAAACACACATTCACGGAATTTGCTATTTGTAACTAGTCAGTTTTTAATAGAAGCATTAAATATAATTACGCTAGAAAGGCCCATCTAGAGAGAGAATATACATTGAAAATTGTTTTTATAGAAACAAGGCAAAAAGAAAATGCAAACAACTAAATGCTGCTTTTTTATGTTACGAATTCTACTATTTTTTTAATTTTGAACAATTTTCCTATTACTAAAATATAACACATTGAGACTAGGCGTTTTGAATATGTTCTAGATTTTATAAATAAATACTAAATTTTAAATTGAAAATAACTCACCGGAATTTGAAAACAACGACGCGACGTCTCAATTGAGTAAATACAATCAACTAGGTACCTATGTAGACGTCTCGAGAAGTTAACGTCTTCAACACTTAAGCACAAATGATGTAACAAGTGAGAAATCGGTGGGTATTATAAGCGTTATTTAATGTGTGACGTTACGAGAAGCAATTAAGGGAGACCTAGAACCGGCTTAAAAAAGAGGATTTTGCTGACATGTCAAGACAAGTCGGTGGACGACGAGTCAAATATTACAAATATGTATGTAATAGAAATTTATTTTATTAATTAATGACATGGAAAATAATATATCTTTTGCCAGATTGGTCTGATATCATGTCAAAATACAATTTTCATTATACTTAAAATATTTAGAGTGGAATGAAAAAATAATAACGCTGACAAATTTTTTTTTTGCTAATTATTATTTACAACTTTTTACAAAACTTATCATAGATAAGTACAACATATATCTTTTTAAACAATTATTTTCCCGGCTATTTGCCAAAACGCCGACACTTGGATTACAAAAAAAAAAGATAATATGCACATTATGTTCAGTGACTCAATAATGGTATTTTTTAATTCCAACTATTCTGTTCAGTAAAATATTTATATAGTATTATTACAGATTTAGCAAATTCGTAACTCGGTAGAAAAAAAGAACAGTGTTGAAAATACATAATATTTAATTGAATTGGTACAAAATATTCGTTATTTTTATGTAATGGCATTTGTTACAGGTCATTTTACTTGCAAATAACCCTCCATATTTTTAAGAAATGTCTAATAGATTATCTTTGTACCGTGTGATATTATTTTCCCCTGCTTTCGATGTTTACATGCAAGATGATTAGTTATATACATATTGTTGTCATTAACGCTACCTTTTTAGATAAAGCATAATATCCAAAACTGACTGATCTCTCTCACGATAAAACGTTAGTGTTTCATATTTTCATCTAAATAATTATAAAATGTTTATCAACACACAGTTTAGAGGGAATTGCGCAAATAAACGGGATTTGATGACATGATCTCTGATAATACCAAAAATCGCTACAAAACGAACAATTTTAAATCATGATTATTTATTTGGTATACTTTTTCCATCTGTCTACAAAAGAAATTTGAATACGTACATATGTAGATACTCATAATATATTGTAATGCCTAATGTCATATGGGGTGTGTTTGTTAGAATTATTACACTTCCTATTTTACTGAATTTTTATTTAACTTTGGAAGAAAATATTGCTGGTTTTTATTGAGATAAATGCTAAACAGCTAAGAATTGATAAATTATATGACACACAGAGCGTTGCTGAAATAGTTATCATATATTTTCCCTTTTGATACGGATGACATACCTGCGATTAGGTGAATATTTCTCATATACTTCTTACACTTATTATGACATTATTACTTGTAAAATTATAAAACACCAACGTACGAATTTCTTATAATGACCAATTAAGTTTTAAACTAATTTCAAATACGTTTGCATTTCACAAATATTTTAATATTTATGAATAGGAGAACGACCATTGTAGTCTGAAATCATGTTTCACAGAAGGAATTCGATTTTAAGTGTTGTACGAGATGTTTTCTCTATAATATTACTTTTATAACAATACTGTCTAATATCACTAACACTTTTCATATCTCCGCGCGAATTTTTCATGTACTGTGTACATACAAACAATGGTTCAGTACCTCAAGAACTACCTACTGGTTATAATTCCAATCATCATTGACCGGCTGTACACCATTTAAGTTCCATACTATTGTAATTTATCAGATGGAAACTTCTTAGAACAAAATAAATCCACAAAAACATTAAAGAATAACGTCTGGACCAGATTATAAATTTTGTGTCATTTGAAATGAAAATAATAGATATTTATGCGTATTTATCTTCTTAATGATTTTTCATATTATCTATTTAGCGTGTTGTATCATTAATATTAATATATATTATATTAAATTTAAAGTATAAAATATAGTATGATTATATTTCATTTCTTTTGTGAACATATATTTCATATAATTTTTGTTTATGATGTTGTGGTGTGAAGATTATTTATATCATCAGTATATATTTATATTTGTCAATGAAAATATTAATCAGATTCATAATATCATTATTGCGATATAATCAGTCTTAGCATTATTATCGATCTCATAGCGTTTATTCTTTCGATCAACATAAATTCTTTAATAATCATCGATTTTATATTTATTATCATCAGTGCAGCTTTTTAGATTTTTTTTTTTATTTCACTTGATCATTATCAGTGATCAGTTTCATCATAATCAATACAAATATATTTGATATGATGTGTGAGTTCGTTTTGTTATTTTATTCTTGTTATGTGATCATCTTTCATGTCATATAATATATCAATCAAATTATTATATTATATAAATCAACAAACATAAATAAGTGATATCTTTATATCTGGCGTTACTTTATTATTATATTTTATATCAGTGACTGTTAAAAGTCATGCTTATATTATGTCTTTATTATTATCTTTGAAAGTTCAAAATTTTTTTTGTTTATGATTTATCTCAAAAACAATCTTGTGTGTGTTATATGAAAATGTTACATCGATCTTTCGATCTTTACTTTGTAAATGAACGATCTTTCTTATTATGTATAATTTAACTAACAATAAAGTATATTTCATATATAAGTATTATTATATTTGCGTTATAAATCAATGTTATATATTTCTTTTTTATATGTATCTTTATCTTATTTGCATTTGAAGTGTTTCTCTTATATTATAATAAATCTTTCATATAAGCATCATTGCATTATTATTCTAAATTTCTTCATTCATTATTATATTTCATTATTATATATACATTTATCATTTACAGTCAGTGCATCAATCAAATATCATTCTTATATATAATTAAATAATCAATCATTGCATCATCAGTAGTATCTTTCATTAATATAATACAATCGATAACATCATCAGTGACATTCATTTATCAATCATCATTTCTTAATATCTTTATGTGATTATGCATTATAATATGCAGTCTCTTTGTTTCGATATATAACTCATCATTATGCATTTATGTTGAACAATCATCTTGCATTTGATATTATATGAAATATCTTAAATCTTGATTATAATCATAAAAAATGTATTCATTATATATTTATCATCGATTTTATGCATATATGTAGTAAGTTTATTATGAAAATCAATAATGAAAATGCATTGTACATATTACCATCATCATCACAATCATCATTTATATATATATTTAAATCGTAAGTATTGTCTTAACTCATCATGTTTTTCATTATATATTTCATGTTGCTGCATTTATATAAATCTATATTTATTATCATTAAATTTCTTCTTGCATATTATCATTATATTTTATAAATTTAGTGATTTTTTCTTGTATATCGTTGAAAAATTAATCGATTATCGATTTATATATATATAGTGAAAGTAAAATCATTTCATGTAAATTTATGTGACATTATATAATATCAAATCAATGGTGCATTATCTGTAAATAAATCATATGATCATTAAAATCATTTATTTATGTAGTGACTGTATGATCAAATATATCAAGTAGCATTATATCTTGCATTCATCGAATCTTTATCTTTATAAAAATATTTTTGATATTTGAGTCTTCATTAAAAATATATTATATTCTTAACTTTATGTGATCAGTCATTTATATCATCGAATAATGTTATTTATATCTTTTTATCTTATGTATAAGGTATCAGTATTTTTTTTCAATAAATATAATAATAATTAAATATATTTATCATAATGAAACCTCACTCTTTAACTCTGTCGTGATATTATAGCAATCAATATCGAAATTTTACAGTCGAAAAATATTACAAAACATTATTCTTAGCGTATCTTTATTCTTTATCTATTTAGAGTCTTATATTATAAATGATGGGATGAAATAATCTTATATATATTATATTTACCCTCTTATTATATCTTTTCAAAGATTATATGCTTTTAATTTTTTGGTTTTTTATTTAATGGCTACTTTTCTTTATTTGTTATATATTTTTGTATTCTTTTTTTTTGTTGGGTAATGAGGGTTAGCGTTTTCTTTATATAATATTTACGATCTTTTATTTAGTGAATAATCATTATTTATATCTTTCATTATTGCGTATAAACTATTTTATATGTGAAATGTATGGTGAAGCATCTCGATAACGTTGATCTTTAATCGATAAATATTAAGTCATTTTAGTACCTCTTATTTCTTTATTATTATTTAATCATGATTAATATATCGAAGTACATCATCATCAGTGATCATATCATTCATTCATATTTCAATCAATATTACAATAAGCGTGAGTTGCTCATCTTTCTTTCTTTAACATTTGTATTTCATTAACTATGCGAATATCGTTGCGGTCACTCATTTCAAGATCGAGTAATAACAAAGTGAAGATCTTAACATATCAATCAATCTTCAATCAAACATATTATGGCATTATGATATAATCAATCTTATTACAGTATTTTTCTTGCATTTGATTGTGAAGCAAGTAATCATTTATCATCATCAAGAAATATGATGTGATTCATTTGTATCATTTCTTTGCTATATATTGCGATAACTCTCTTTCAGTGATTTTTCTTATCTTTCAATATTTATCTCAGTGAAGTATAACTCTTTATTATATCATTCTTATTATTATCATCATCATTCTTATTTCATTTATCTTATTTGATATTCTTGAATGAAATCTTTCTTCGAAATATCATTTGATCATTCATTTATCAGTATCTTTATTTTTCAGTGTGATAGTGATGATATTTCATAATCATAAATCGAAATAATGTATTCGATTATTTCATTTATCAGCTTTGTCTTCTTATATTGAAATCTTCATCTTATTTAGTGTATTAAGTATATCATTTCAGTCATTATCATTTATTATGAAGTATTTAATATAAATTATTTAATCATCATCTTATTCGATATCAATTTCTTCAACTCGTTATGTGAAGCTGATATGATCATTTCAGTCATGTATTAAATATGTGAAGATATCTTGCAGCAATCTCATTACTTTACATCAAAAATCAAATTTAACAATCATCTTTTATCAGTGATCATTATTTCGATCGATCTTGATTATTTTTCATTATAGTCTCATATCATGCAAGATTGCATTATAATCATTTATCTTGATTATATATAAAATCAAATCTTTGAAGATCTTATGTTTAATATATTTACAAAAATCATGTGAAGTATAAATTTTTATATTTGTTTCTTGTATCATATAGTAATATTGAAGATTTATCTTTCATTTGTGAATCTATAAGTACTCGATATAAGTATATCATAAATCATGATAAATCTTTGATAATCAAAGTTATCTTGAAGATCTTGTTTGTGAATATCTTATTATTATAAGTGCGATTTTCATATATCTCATTTGAAGTGATGAAGTGATCATAGTTATATGTTTATCTTGCTCATATCTTATGTAGTGATCTTGATGTGCGTATCAACGTTTCATTTAACATGAATATGCATTATATTTGATCTTTGATTATCATTCTTATCATTTATTACAACAATCATTAATGATATAATCTTCAATAATGATTCATCGAAGACTATAAGTGAAATGAAGTATATCATTTGATATCATGGGATAATAAGCATCGAACTCTCATCATGGCACCATCAGCGTGTAAGTATCGAATCATGTCTTATTTCATATGAATCTGTGTATCAGTGATGATATCTTTGAAATACAAAAGTGGTGATTATGTTATGTTTGAAACGCATTTGATATAGTAAGATCATTATTTATCGATCTTACAATAACAATGACGATCTTGCATTTCATCATTTGTTTTTAGTCAGATAACAAGCAAACTAAATCATTATAGTGATCTTAGATAAACAAATCAGTCAGCATATTTTATCATTAATGATATTCATTTATCAGCAATCAGTCATCATCATTTTATCAACTATCATGATGATATCATTATGGAAATGATTATTAGCAATAGTATTATATTCATTCAATCGATTCAAGAATTTTGTGGTATCTATCTTTCTTGCGAATGTTTCGATGTTATGAACTTTATCAGTCTTTATCAAGAATCAAATTTCAGCGTTGATCATGTTTGCATTTCTTATCAACGAATCATTGCAGTATTTCATTTGTTGTTCATGTATAAGTGATCTTCAATAAGTTTCTCTTTATTGTTGTTTCATGAAGTATAATACTCATACCATCAGTTCAGATCTTCGAACTCGTTTTCATAAATCAGTACGACATGTTCTTTGATGAAGCATCGTATATATCATGAAATCAATTTAAAGATGATGACAATAATATTGATAATCATCAGTATTTATCATGAAGTATATCATTTGTATTAGTGTATCATAAAGTGAAGATCTTTCGATGATCGTGATATGATATCAGAAATTGTCTTATCAGATGTGATTTTACTCTCATAATAGTCTGTCATCTTGTGATAAATCTTATGACCTCTCATATATTGCATTTATCATTTCAGTCATTTTCTCAGTGATGGCAGCATGATATATAGATCAGACTCAGTGTTAGCATCATTGCGATCAGAATCATTTGAAATCATTTTTATTTCATCTTTTTCATGTGTGATCCTCATTTTTATAAGATCATTTTTCAGTGATTTTTCATTTCATTTATAATAGGAGTGTAAGCCAGAGGAAAAAATCCATGTTGACATTGTTTTCGCGTAATAAGTACAAATCTTTAAATATAAAGGAATAGAAGTCTAATTAAGTGCAAGATCTGCCACACAAAACTATTTCGCGGTACGCCTCTTTAAAATATGATGATTTTGCACTGCTTTCAAAATAGGAGAAAATAATAATCATAATGAGAGGAAGAGCGTGCGTGTGCACTGGTTATTGATGAAGTTTTAAGCAGTAAGGATACAAAATAGTAGACATTTATGAAATTTGAAATATGATGTAAATTTTTAATATTAATGAAAGATTAACGATGACATCATCAGTATCATTTAGCAGCGATATCAGTCAACGAAATTTCTTATCATATTTATCATTCAGTAAATTTTCGAAGTATAATGACGTTTCTAAAGTTTTGAAATCGATTAATCATCAGTATCCGCATTTATAGTCATTATTTATATTTCGTCATTATCAGCGTATCGATGATTATCCTCGATGCATCTCGTATCAATAATCATTCATTGTTATATTATCATATTTATGTTTATAACTCAATTTTATAAGTCTTATCACTTTTATATAACATTTAGTCTTTCTTCAACTCTTATAACATATTTCAGATAATACCATATCGAGCATCGTTCAATCGTTCAAATCATGAAGTCATCTTATATTATAATCATAACGAAATCGATAATCGATATTTCAGCGTTTATAAGATCAGATGATTTGATCATCAATGATGATAAATCTCTATCATATCAGCGTATAAGTATATGTGAAGTGAAAATTTATTTTCGAATATATCTTATTTAAATTTCAAAATTTGATCTTGCTTGTGATTATCAATTATTTATGCATGTAAATATCATCAGCGGATAGTATCATCATTGTGAACAATATTATTTCGACATCAATGTGAAATTGCAGTGATATAATAACTAAGTATAAATCAGTAATTATACTTATAAGTATTTAAGTTTGATGTCATCATTATCTTTCATTATCAAATATTGCGAAAGCGATTTCTTACCTCATTATATCAGTATCATCGATTTATCTTTCAAAGTGATATATCTTCGATTTACATTGGCGATTATCATGTACATTCATTCGATAAGTATATATGTCAATGAAAGTCTTGTGATATGAAGTCATTGTTCATATCAACACATACGATATATTATATCGATCGATGTTTATCTTATTGCTGAAAACATTTCAATATTTCATTTATTTTTCATTACATATTTGTTTGATTTATCAAATCGATTAAGTGTGATTATATAACTATATCATGTTTATCGATATCGAATAACATCATCTTCGATTTCTTATAACTCATTTTATCATTACTTATTATCGAATCGAATCGTCTTTTGATTATATATATTTCAACTCTTGTATCAATGTTAATCAGCAGTATCGATTTTATTGAAGATCAGTATCAACTCATCTTTATGATATGTGATCTTTATCGAAGAAGCATAAATATAATGAATATTGTGTAGCATCGATGTCATTTGATTTTATCAAATTGCAGTGATCATCAAAGTGCATTCAGTCTTGTATATTTTATGAAATTTGCGATCAACAATTTCTCAAGTATATCATTTTGTGTTCTTGTGTGCAATCAATATCTTATTCATGTTTGATATGATATGTAAGGCAGATATAAATCTTTGATCGATTTTTCGATGAAGTCGAAGACAAGTATTTGTCATGTATTTCATTTCAATGTGATTTTATAATAATATTTCATTTCGAAGTTTATCATCGTGTCATTTGATATCAATGATTTTTATATTTATAAGTGATCATCATATGTCTTTGTATTTCATTTTTTCGGACGTTAACTGTGCTTTTTTATTGCTAAAAAGTTACCAAAACAAGTAATTTAGCGTTTCTAGCAAGTTTTAATTACAAAGTTAAGTACCTACCTATCTTGGGTTAAGTGTAAGAATAGTACTTTGTACTAAATTTCGCCCATAATAAAGACGTTTATTATTATTATTATTATTATCTACATGATAGTACTAGAGCTGTTTTTCATTACTAATCACTCAAGCCGTTTTCATTAATATCAATTGTCGAGATTTCCACACAAGGTAAGTTTTCGAATTATTTTGTATAAAAGGTTAATTAGAGATATTTCATAAATTATTACGAAATAATTATCTGTATTTACTTATTATACATATCTAGCAACTTCTTTGTAGAGTTTTCTTTTCTAATGAAATGTTGCCCCAACTGTTCACATTTTAAAAACAAAGAATCAATAAGCTCGATAGCTAAGTTGTGAAGGCATCCGTCTACAAATGCTGAGGTCAGCGGTTCGACACCACACGCAGCCTGGTTTTTTTTTCATTACAAGTGGCAGATACAATTATTACAGGTTTAAAAATAATATTCCGATTGAAGCATGGATTTAAAGCTAGGGCAAACGTCGACGGACAAAAAGTGTGGTTATGTTGTGCGGAGATCAATACGGGGGCTCGCAGTCCTAGTAGCAATGGGGCTCGAAGTTGGGTTATAAGACGACATAATAAGGGTTTACAACACGGGGGCCCCAGCGAAGCCCTAAGGGGGCCCTCGGCACCCATGGGGCCCCATTTTCGGGTTATTCCCGTCCAAGGTATCGCTATACCTACTGTCATTTCTAATCTATATCAATTAAGTCAGCTATTTACAACTGATCTGGAATCAAAAGTGACCAAGTCAGTTTCCCCTTGCCGATGCTGCTCCACGCCGGATGAAAGAATCACATGTGATCTTGATCTTTACATCAGTAATGACTGTAATGAGGTGGGGTAAGAAAAGTGGCAAACGGTTGACCGTATAAACAGGTTGCATGTCGCAACAATAAATTTGCATCTTTTTCATAAAAAAAGATCGTGTTTACAATTACTATATTTCATAACATAAAAATAATCGAAGTCTTAGGAAAGAAAAATGTCAAGTTGGTTTCTGGATCATCTGTTCTCATTTTTTTTAGGATTTTTTTATAAGAACCTACGTAAAACCAGAGACGCATATTACACTAATAAGGCACTGGTAAAACCGATAAAACAAACATATAATTAAGGAGTACCTCCCAAATACGCATACGCTCCCGACATCCGAGGTTGCTGCACATTTTATTTGCGACTGTCCAATAAATAGTATATTAAAGTATAAGTGGATATTAAGGTCTTTAAACCACCCGCGATTCGAGCACGACGGCGCAGCCGGAGTGCTCGAAATAGAATATTAAAGTATAAGTGGATATTAAGGTCTTTAAAACACGCGCGATTTTTCAAGCACGACGGCGCAGCCGAAGTGCTCGAAATAGAGCAAGTGTTTTAAAGACCAGTTGTCCACGAACACTTTCCACTATTTTTTATTGGTACACTTTGAAATCATAAATACTGGTATTATTACTACAAAAAATGGAAATAAGAACTAAAAATGTTGGTAATTCTTTACAACAGCCACTTCTATATTTTTCGTGTTTTTTTTTGTACACACGCGTAAAGTGTCTCTATAGAAGACATTTGCTGCAAAGGAAATGTTGTGCAAATGTATTTCGTATTTTCGTACTGTTTTGGGGCAAGGGAAATAAGTGATTGTGTCGTGTTATCATTCACATAATAGATAAATGTCAGACTTGAATAGAATAAATTAAAGGGCAAGGGAAAGATATTTGCAATATCGTATTTTCGTACTATGTTTTGGTGCAAGGGAAATACGTAGATGTTAATAGTTATTTTGTACCTGCGCTGTCAACCCTTAAGGAGTCATATAAAGCAGATATAGAATGTATGTGTGTATATAAGTTAAACGCGGATTATCGTAAATTCCACCAAACGCATTGAAAAATTTTATTATTTTTTTTGTGGCATTTCCGGCGCCCATCATAAGCGCAACATATAATTATGTGGGATGTATTCCTAACATGACGGATCATCGTACTGTGTATTTGTTTTTTTCGTCAAGCAAAAGTGGCTGTTGTAAAGAATGACCAAAATGTTAAATGGTTGAATTCGTGATGTGACATCAGGATACAATGAGAAAAACAAAAATTAATTTGCAATCTGTCATATATGATTAATTGTTGTCACTACACAGTTGTTACTGGTTGTATATTGCTTTAAAATGAATTCCACCATTGATTACTTAAATAGAAAAGCACAATCGCGGTTAATACCACAAAAATCTGAAGACGCTTATAAAAAAGAATACAAGTTCATCAAATGGATGGAAGAGCAAAAGGTAACAGATAGAGATGAACGAGTTGTGCTTGCTTACCTTCAGAAAATGTCGATGCAGTACAAGGCGTCGACTATGTGGGCTATCTATTCGAAATTGTAAGTGTTGAGGATAAACAATGGGGTCGATTTAAAATCATTTGTGAAAGTGCACGCATTCATGAAGGCCATTAACAAGAACGACGTAGCCAAGAAGGCATATGTATTCAAGGAAGACAATTTGCGGAAGTTTTTCACAGATGCACCGGACATTACATATTTATTTTTGAGGGTGGTAGCCATTTGCGGTATCTTTAGCTCTTGTAGAAGATGTGAATTGTGCGATTTACGCTTACATGACATCAAGGAAGAAGGAATCGTATTGCTTATTACTATCCGACCATCTAAGAGAGTGAAGACTCGACGGTTTGCTGTTGCCGACAGTGATGCAATTAGTTATGTGCGATTGGTGAAGCAGTATTTATCATTGGGCCCCCAAAATGTAAGTACAAACCGAGTTTTCCTGCGGTATGATAAGGGGAAGTGCACCAATCAAGTGGTTGGTATTAATATATTTGGATCATGTCCCTTGCAAATTGTACGTTATCTTAAATTGGACGATCCTGAGAAATACACGGGACATGCGTTTCGACGTACGTCCACTACCATTATGTGCCATTATGGCGAATAGTGGCATGTTAATAGATCAAATCCAACTAGCCGCTAGACACTGCGACAGGCCATTTGGCTACAGCCAATTAGGGTGTAGTTGAATTGCGCGCGTAAAAAGTTAGTGTTTGAATAAGCTGGACAAATTTAGGGTTCTTGGTTATGTACACGTATTTAACCATATATTGGAACGAAATAAACGTTTTCATTGAAGAAAAGTACATGTCTTCCTATATGTATTAAGTACATTTTATTTGTTTATTAAAATTTCACAAAATAAAGTGTAGGCAGGTCTAATAGTAATTTTTTAATTCAATATGTACCCACCTTTATTTTCTTGATTGGATCAAGAAAATACATTAATTAAATGAATATAAAATTGAGCAAATGACGCAAATATATAAAAAAAACCAACAAATAACTAAGTTAAGATAATTATTTTACTGAAAATAAGTTAGTTATATACCTAGAAAGTAATTAAAGCAGTAAAGTAGTTTATTATCTATTTCCACATACCTGGAAAATTCCCTTGATATAGATATATGCTACTCATAGATTTTTTTACAAACATCTGCAACGGAATAAAATGAAAGTAATTTTTATTTATTATAAAAATTTATTAAACACATACTATTATAGGATAGGTACATTAATAGGTAAAGTGGTAAAGTAATCTAAAAATAGTAAAATACGGGGCGGACTAACGTAAAAGTTCTTCGATCATAGAAAAGGTTAAATTTGAAACATAGGAGGTTTTCTTATAGTAACTAGAAGTGAATATTGGCTTGGGGAAGTTAAAAGTTTACTGTGCCTTTATTATGAGTTTAACAAAGATAAACAGTTTATGAAAATGTTAAGCATTCACATCACATGTCGCCGCTGTCAACTGTCAAACGGCAACTACGTTTCCTATTGGCTATAGCCAAATGGCCTGTCGCAGGGTCTAGCGGCTAGTTCAAATAACAAGTAGGATGGAAATCGGCAGCTGTGGCGACTGGTTACGTTGAAGAGAGTATTAGCAATAACAGAGGTCTCTGGCAATAAGAAGAATGTTTCAAACATTATTGGGAGTGCCATTAATGGAAGTGCAACCTCAATGACTTCCGAGAATGTTAGTAGTATTAATTTGAACAAAATTTCCTCTGATTTAAAAAACCGAAGTATTACTGTACATTTACAACCAATTCGCTACAGGCACAATTTACTGACGGATTGTGAATTGTGCCGAGATAAAATTTAGGTCATTTATAATGAGTTGGAAGCTGCCATCTGTTGAAGTTTTTTATTATTACGTGTGAGCAAATTCAGTTTGATTAAATAATTACAATTATATTAACATAACTTCTAAAACATCATATTTTCAAATACTAAAAGATCTAATCTTCCAATTTCAAATCACAGACCGACTTTAAATATAAACAATAAATTTGTGTCGTAGTGCGCATGCGCAATTTGAAATTCGTGCCTCAATTGAATTGAATATTTGCGATTTGCAAGCATCCAATTCAAACCTGAAGTGGTTTTTTTCCCCCCCCCCCAACATTACCCACACCCACACCCCCCCCCCCAATTCAAGGTCGTGCCGACTTAAAATTTTATTGTAAACAAATACCAGATATGGAGTGTAGAGAAGGAGGAACGTCTCTTATGGACGGTACGTTCAAAATGTGGTCTGAATTCTGTAAGGTATGAGATGTGGCGCTGATCGTATTATGGGATTGAGTCTGAAGTTAAACACTTACTATATCTGAAACTAGCTTCAGATTCTATAAACTAACGAAAACATAATATTATGTAGGTGTTGTGAAAAGAATTATACAGCGTAAAAAAATAATAAAAATAGTAAAAACAGAAATCACGTAGAATACCTCCTCTAAATCAGCGGCACCTATTCTTCCATCGAAAATCCGATCACATTTTTTAACACGGAGACGTTTCTCCTTCTCTACACCATACAACCAGATATGCTTAAAACACAATTTACAATCCACCAGCAGATTGTGCCCATACCGAATTGGTTGTAAATGTACCCTTACTATTTCAAGCAATACCAACTGTACTTTTGAATAAAGCCTTTGAAATATTTGTTAGTAATATTTTATTTGAGTTACAAGAACTCATGTCACATCAATAAATAAAAAGTTGACATTTTGACTTCACGTTTCTCGGGTTGTTGATGTTGCCATGGTAACTTTAAAACGCGCGCTTTTAAAACTTGGATTTAAACACTCTGAGGCGTACTTTAAATAAGCAAAATAGGGTATAAATTAAAAAATATATATTTTCCAATTACTTAAATAAAGCTGATGTAAACTTAAACTTTTTATACATTTGACCTCATAAAATGGGGTTAGGATAAATTTAACAGTTTGACATTTGAAATGACTAATTTAGTTACAAAAATGTCAATGTCAATAAGAAGAAATTATTGAAATATATTACATGAATTATTATTGACAGTATCGAATGACGCTGATAATTAATTATTTAAAAATTTTAATGAAACATTTCAAGGTACGCTATTAAGATTTAATTGAGGTAAGTGAAGAATTAAGTCGAATGATTTTTTTACATCAGGATGATATATACTGGCCCTGTTTATAAGGATACTGGTATAAGAAAGTTATGAGCTGGCCACATCAGATATTTTTTTATAATAGTCAAGGTTTGTTCCAGCAGAAAATCGCAAACGGTTATTGATGTCTAAACATCAGCTATCAACTAGTCGGAAATTAAAGAGCCTATTCAGGACCATTCATGTTGCGCAACATTGGCCGTTATGTGCAACATGATTGGTTGAGAATGGTACTGATTGACATGTTGCACAACCTGTTGTGTAAAATTAGAATCGCCAGATATTTTTTGGGCAACAGACCTGTTGCGCAACAAATTTGAATCGTGAATAGTAGTGTTGTGCAAATTTTACCATTCCGACACTTAACCGCCGTACTGTGCGTGTGCAGAATGCCATAATAGGTAAACAGAAAATACATAACGTACTACAATATTATACCCATAGACATATGATTATAAAGACACCAAACCCCATATCAATCCAACTAAGTCTATGTCCGGACCATACACAAAATGCCGTTTTTGGTTCCTCTCCTTTCATGTCATTTGTAGCTCATTAATCTATCTCTCTCTCATGTCACTTAGATGCAAAAGAAATTTTAACGTATGTCTGCTCTTGTTCTATGTAGCCAGTGATTTGAAATAGAAATAAAAGAGGTTGAATATACTAAATATTTAGGTGTTATTATAGACAAAAATATAAAATGGAATGAGCATGTAACATATCTAATAAAGAGTTTGAAAATTAATTCACAAATTTTATCAGCTAAGGGATATTTTAAGCAAAAGTATACTAATTTTAGTATATAAATCTTTAGTTGAATCTCTTTTAAGATATGGAATATTAGTCTGTACACTGGAGTTCTGTACACTAACGCATTAAAAACTCTGTCTACAATACAGAATTATATATTAAAAATTATTTTCAAAAAAACAAACAATACCCAACTAGATTACTATGGAAAAGATATATACTGTAAAATCATTATATTTTCACACATTATCCACTTACACATATAAAAAACATCTTAAAAATGCCATAACTCACGAGATAATAACATGTAGTATAACCCATAAACTGTTGAGATATCACAAAATTTGTAATATCAAGGCAGAGACAACCCCTGTATCAAGGTAAACCCTTTGATGATGTTACTTTTCATATGTTGTGTACTCTTTCTAAAACTGTTTTTGTAAGTTAGTTAATACAGAATTTTCATAAAAGCTACACGTGTTTTAATTCAGCAGCGACTTTTTACAATATAAACTTCTAGAAGTGCCTACCAGTAATAAAAACAAATTCAAGATTCATGAAAAAAGTAGTTTTGACAATACCAAAAATACATTTAAGTAAAGTAGACCACAACTTTAAGAGATATAAGAAAGGCCATAAAAACCGGCCATAAAAGTGTTAAAGCTTAAAGTCAGCGTAATTACATGCGACTCAGTACCGTACTTAAAATTTTTGTGCGTTGAGACACAATGTTAGAAATTTAGAAGTATCGTATCTTTGATAAATAAATAGTTATTTAATACCATGTAAATTAGAAAAAATTACTCTGTTTTGCTTGTGTCAAGATAGGAATAATATTTTATATATTAGTGGAGCATTGATGAATTTTGTTAGTCTAAATTAAAATTATATCCAATATTCTCTTGTTGCTCAGTTTAGCCAATAATAATTTAATATATCGAATTATTATTGTTGCCCAGCGAGGAAGTACGAGCAATTCCTTGCCAAAAAATGTGGGTTCAGAGTTAAGATTATCGATATTATTAAAACAGGTAAAAGAAATAAAGCAAATCTTTAAATTCTTTAAATAAATAAAATATTATATTTTTATCAATAACCCCAACTTGATCTAATTGATCCAGATTAAATAAATTAAATTCTAGAAAATAAACAAATAATTATCAAATAAATAAATTCAATTCTGGAAAACAAATAAATAATTATCAAATAAAATTTTAAAACAAATAAAAACATAATATGTATATATATATATATATATATATATATATATATATATATATATATATATATATATATATATATATATATATATATATATATATATATAATAAATAAAAATAATTTTATATTGCACTTGCGCGTATATAAAACACTGATAAAACGATAAATTCACAATGTACACTAAATCACATATTTTATTCAAAACACTAATCACGATACTCACTCAACACTTCACAACCACTTTCTAAATCGGTATTTGAAGGAAGGTATATTATTAAACGGTTTTGATTAGGGCTGATGCTTTTTCCTAACTTAATGTACCTATTCATCTTCAATTTTAATGACATATTGAATACAATTTTGCCATTAACTTGGTGTTATTTCTCTCACTTCAGCTTTAATAAGGTCGATTACTTTAGCATGAAATTTGAAAAAGGTGTTATTTTTTCGAATGCTTCTTTTCAGCTGACTCCATATTAAGTAGTTCGATCGGGTTGAAAATACAAAAATATGGGGGCAACCGTAAAAATGTATGTCCTTGAGCTTCAGCCATTTTATCAATTACATATTGTTTTGAGAAATTTTGCGTCTTAACAATATCCAAAAGATCTTTCTTTTTTAAAATTTTTTTGAAATTCCAAATTATGTTTTCGGAGAAATTCTTGAATATGTTTATTCTTTGTTCCAGAATTTGGAATTTTTTTCGATTTATCGCGAATGATACGAAGCATTGTCTAAAACAATTCCGCTGTTTTTTTTTCTATATTTGGTAGCAATGATGTCTGAAATTTTCTCTGTAATTTGTGAGCCATTACCATTCCCCATATCTTCGTGAAATTCTCTGCTAGCGTTAGGTTGAGGATCTTCCGAAGGCCTGAACATTATCACAATATTATTTTACCACAGCTACTTATAAATGGAAAACACTCAAATAATTCACCACCCGTCGGAATATTTATAAAAACAAACTACATAAAATACGCTTAAACACAAAGGAAAATTTCACTTATCCGTTAAAGTATTATACAGGTTCTCACAATCCAAATAAAATGTAAACACTGAAGAACACACTGTATTTATAAAGCACATAACCTATATAAATTCTAAAAAGCACGAATTGTTCGATATTTCGCGGAATAATGACCGTCCATCCCTGCATGCTTTCTCGTTATTAAGCTATTACAGCTGGGTCGGAAGTGACCGTTAAATCGTAAAATATTTTAGGAGGGAGTTTCGTAATTATATCAAAATAATTTGAAATTATAATTGATACAGGCGTGTTTCCGTTAATTTATTACGTTAATCATGCCAGAACATACTTTACATGAGAATAATGATGTGTTATGTATTAAGTAATACATTATATTTATTATTTAATATGCTGTAAAAACATAAAGCATTTTATAAAGCGCTCTATCCTCAGGAGCATCGTGGTAAAGCTTTGAGATTTTTTATGTGTCTCTTAAAGTTGTGGTCTACTTATAAATAAAAAAAATGTAGGAAACGATGCTTTATTATAAGAATGAGATACATTTAAATTTTTATTTCACGTAAAGTTTCAGTTAAAACAAGCTTCATACGCTTGGCGACTAAGGTACCTATAATAGGTTATAATGAATAATAATTATGGTTATCGATGACGCTAAGGACGAAGATATAAATTATGTCAAACCAATGGTTCACGCTGCGCCGCAATTTCTTCGTTAATCATACTTTAAGGGCTCAATTCTCTTGTTTGTGGTTTTTTCCACCTATATAACTTACTGCTTTATTAATTCCCTCAAAAATGAGTTTTTCGATAACAATCATGGGTGATTCAAACGCTAGAACCCAAAGTATCGACAAACCAAAACTAAACATCGTTAAACCCCAGAATGAGTATACCTGAAATTACAAATGTATTATTTTTTAAGTTTGTCAAGAAATTCTTACTAAAAACTTACCATATTAAATGAACTGAAATATACGCCACTTTTTGCGGCTAGTGCAATCATGTATAATATTGTTAGATGCAGAATATAAACACTGTATGCGAATCTATTCAAAATTTGGTAAATTGGAAACGACAAAATAACATTTACAGGACCTGTAAAAGAAAATACATATTTTTTACTACTACCAGTTTCAATTTTTTTGTAGTTCGTTAAGTTTTGTGTAATATTGTGAAGTAGTATATTCTATACAAAAATAAACCCTTGTAATTTCTACAAGGAAAATCCATGTCTGATATTTTAGTATTACAGAGTGGGAAATAACTGAAGGATGATTTATTTTGTAAATATTGCCTGTATCAAAAAATGACCTGAATAGAATTTGTTTGACTAAAAAAAATTAGTAATAATAATTACAACGCATATTTATGTGATCTTGATTTGTCAAGTTTAGTTTTGTTGCAGTAACAATTTCTTTTTTAAATGGCAACAAATTAAATCATTTTTAAAATAAGCATTCTTTTATCATTACGAATCACTTTTTTTTTATTGGAAATTTCCATTTCCATTCCATTTCACTGAATATTTTTTTGAGAAATAGCAGTACAAATTTATTAAGAAGAACGTTTTACAAATGATATGAATAAAAATATAATTCGATTTATACGTTGTGGACTGTTCTTTTATAAAAAAGAAGTAAGTATAAAGACAATAAAAATAAATAAAAAATTTATTGATTTTGATTTAAACTTTCGTTTCGCTTTTGCTGTGCATGCTAAAATAGTACAAATGACAAATGCTTTAATTAAATAAAATAAAAGAGATCGAAATTTCAAATATGGTAAGATGTGGTGATAGAAAATGGATACAAGAGGAGGTTTGCACCTCATTTAAAAAACTTTGTCCCAGCAGAGTTTCTATTACAAAATATTTTGTAAGTAAAGTAGTGAAGAAATATAGGAAAGCACAAAGTGTTAAACGATATTGTCTATAGTTATTTATTTGTGGCATCCTATAATGTTCCTTTTCACTTTCTTTGGATATTAAGCTACTGTCCTATAAATTATTTTTAAAAAATTTAATAAATTCTGCGCCAAGAGGATCAGTCAGAGGTTGTTTTTTTTGAAAAAATGCTCTTACCTATCCAAAAAATTTCAAAAACCTAAAAAATATTAATGTGAAAAATGAAACTTAAATGTCAAATATTGTTGATGATTAAAAGTTGACGTTTCGAAATACTCTCTGATTCCATTCTCAAAACTAGAGCAAAATTTATTTGATAAAAAATTGTCTTTGCATGTTTGACATTGCTACAAAAGACAATTATTAATATATTGTTAAATAATTTTGTCAGATGTTTTTTTTTATCAAAATGTTCATTAAAATGAGAGTGCTTAATGTTGCCTTTTTTTGTAATGCACCTACTGTGATCTCAAACCATATGCTGTATATTTACAAATTAGTAAAGTAATTTTTTTTTGAAAAAACATTAAATAATATACACTTTAAATATATTGTTACCTACCTCCATAGCCCAACACGCATGCAAGAATAATCCATGACAGACAGAGGCACCATACAGGTCGCACCAAAGCTATGTAGAAGGCATTGCCCCATCTGTCATATTCTTCACCTCTTAGTGTACTGTGTCCACCAAATATACAAGTAAGCGTAAGTGCCATACATATTGCCCACAAAAATATTACCAGAATCTGAAAATAGAAAGTCAAAACAATACAGAATAATTTTAAAAAGTATTCTACAGATAAGAGTCAATAGAAAGTGACCGTTAATAGAAAAATAAAGTTCTAGAAATTCTCCGCTGTATAACAAAAATCAATTAATCCCTAAATAGTAAAAGTTCTTGTGGAAATTACACCTTTTGTATCTTTCAAAAGTAATGAGTGGACACCGGATTGTAAGGTGCATTCTTCACAATTAAAAGGAAAACACATAAATTAGACGCCCCAATTATAATGCAGAAGCTGCATAGTAGGATATTACATTTTGAATAAATGTGGACCTACAACCATTTCCTCCAACATTACCATCCACCAGAGCGGCGATTCGACCTCAGGAGCAGAAGAGAGTGATGTTTCAAACTTTATTAATCCAGACACCGGAGAATTACCGTGCGCACAGGGCGGGCACATGGGATAAGGTTCTTAACATTTCATATGAAACCTCCTATACTTTGTTCAAGGCATTAGTACAGTTTGATATTGTTACGCCACTGGACTGTGTAGACTGGTTAGATGAGACTGGAATTGTATGCGAACGACCGGGAATATTCTGGAATACTCTAGACCGTGTGAATGGATGTATAAATAAGACGCACGGTGAGTCGAGAATCAATCTTAAGTTGAACGTGAACGAGTAAAAAAGAAATAAGAAAGAGACATAAGTGTTCAAGTGTGATTATAGTTAAGACAGTAATTAATCTATTGTTGTTAATTGTTAATTAGTAAATAAAGTAGTGAATAAGTGTTACCTGGACTTTCAATCAACGAATCTACGAGTAGAGGTGTTTGTTAGTGTGGATAGCAAACACGTAACAATTTGGTGTCGGAAGTGGATTGGAAGAGAAATTTCTGGAATATTGGAAAAGGTTCTACAGTGTTCTTCTCAGAAATTAGTGGTAACACGGAGAATTAAGCTACTGGATAGTGTTTGGATTACTGTTTCTGGACTGAATAGTGTGGATTTTCGAGGTTTCTAGAATATTCGATTTAGAAATAGCTGCAAATGCGCGAGTGCCGCTAGTTATACCGTGTCGTGGACTGAGAAAAAGGGTTATTAATGCAATTTCGGAAAAATTCTAGAACATTCTATTTGGAAACTACAGGAAATAAGGGAATTGTGTCGACGGGAACGTGTTGTAGACTTAAAAACAAGACTATAAGTGACTTTTAGTGACAATTCTAGAACAATCGATTTGGAAACCACAGCAGAAGATACGTAAACTGTTTTAACGGGAACATGTTATAGACTCAAAACAAGACTTGTTAGTGATATTTCGTGAAAATTCTCGAATATTCCATTGCACAAATTGATGGAGATAAGTGAATTTTGTCAACACAAAAAAACATTCCATTATTAAAATAGATGTGATTTCAACATTTTACGTGCTTTATAGGTAATAAACTTTATTTTGAACTGATTTACGTATCGTGAGTTAATGCCAACAACAAGAAGCATGGCGGAGAAACAAACACAAGACTTACTTGCAACATTGGTGCAACAAATGGAAGAACAGAAAAAAGAACACCAGGAAGAATTAAGAAAGATTATGGAAGATCAAGAGAGAAGACGACAGGAAGAAAAAGAAGAACAAGAGAGAATACGACAAAAAGAGAAAGACGAATAGAGAAAAATTATGGAAGAACAAGAAAAAAAAGACAGGAAGAAAAAGATGACTTAAGAAAATTGATGGAAGGCCTGGAAATAAGACAAAAGGAAGAAAAGGAAGAACAAGAGAGAAAACGGCAGGAAGAATTAAGAAAAATGTTTGAGGATCAAGAAAAGTGGCGACTCGAGGAAAGAGAAGACTTCAAAAGAAGCCTAGATGAACAGCAGGCAACCATTTTCTCCCTCACTGAAAAATTTAAAGGAGATGTTATCGATACTGAAGTCGCAGGGAAAGTCTGTGAAGTCGAAGGACAAGTTAATGAAGTTAAAGGAGAGGTCAGTGAAGTTAAAGAAAAAGTCGGTCAAGTTGAGGGAAGTCAGTATTGTTGAAGAAGAAGTAGCCTGGCTCAAGTAACAATTAAGGGAGAGGAGTGGCCAATTGGTACTGTCGTCTGGTGCTAGGTTACAACCACCTTCCTTCGACGGTCAAAGTTCATGGTCAACTTATAAGAGACAATTTGAGGCAGGTGCACGCTCAAATAACTGGAACGATGAAGAAAAAGCAACAGCATTGGTATTAGTACTAAGGGGCCAAGCATTGAACCTGCTCCAAACAATTCCTACCGCACAGCAACAAAACTTTAGCATTTTGGAGGCAGCATTAGAACTAAGATATGGCGCCCAACATCTCGCCGAAGTAAATCAGGCTCAGCTCAAATCACGCACACAACGAGGTGGAGAAAGCGTTCGATGCTGCGGTAGAAAGATTAGCCCATCTAACCTATCCTGATGCACCAATAGAATTTCAACAACAGTTAGCAGTTGGTACATTTATTGATGGAGTAAGTGACCAGGAAGTTAGGCGAATTCTTAAGTTGGCCAGGCATAAGCTTAGTAGTGAGGCTTTTAGTACATGCACTGGAGATTGAGGCTGCCTATAAGGATACCACACAATCAAATCAGAGAGTACGAGCTGTGAGTGCGGAGGAAGACAAGCCAGACAGCACAACACAAAACCTGATATCTGATCTACACAAGATGATGACCCAACTACTGACAAAATCGAACTCCCAGCAGAGACAAAACCAACAACAAAGTAGTGGGAGGCCGAACGGAGGCATCCGTTGTTATAGGCGTGGCAAAGTGGGCCATATCAAGGTCGTCAACGCAGCCCAGAAAGGTTAAATGCTGCGGTGGTTGAGGAGCCACAGGAAAACTAAAGATGGCTGGCAATTTGAGGGCTGCGCTGGCCAAGAAATGTTGTGACCCCCGAGAAATAAAAGTTTCCCAACTTCGGAGACTTCAAAATAGTCTGTTGGAGGGTTATGTAAATAAGAAGAAATATGTGTTCACAATCGATACAGGAGCTACGTCATCGATAGTACAGGCAGGATTCATAACGGGTTTCAAAGTAAATAAAGGACAGAATGGATTAGTCATCCGGACAGCTACGGGAGATAGGGCGGCGGTTCATGGGAAAGTCGACATGGAGCTGCAGATTGGCCGCTTATGTTTTAAACACCAAGTTATCGTAGCTGACATTACAGATGACTTCATTTTAGGATTAGACGTTATGGAAAAATATGGATTTGTACTTGACGTTGGAGAACGAGTTCTCAGGATTGGAAATGAAGAAATTATTCTTTCAACAGCAGATGAAAAATTCCATAATATTAGGCTACTAACTTCGAGGACAGTAAAAATTCCTGTACGAACAGAGAAAGTAACTGAGGCAATCCTGGAGGAAAATTGTATGGGATACCACTTTGGTCTCGTTGAGAAGGATGACTCAATTAAAATGACAGACAATGTGATCCTGGCAAGTACTTTAACACAGACTACAAACAAGATACCGATTAGACTGGTTAACCTAAATTCACACTCACTGACGTTCAAAGAAGGCGAAGCAATTAGCACCTACGAACCAGTTATATGGATTGCGAGATGTGAAGAACAAATCATTGGAGCTTCGTCTACAGATATGGACCAAAAAATTGTAAAGATGTTAAATGCCCAGTTAGAACATTTAACTCCAGATGAACATAGAGAAGCTTTAAAATTTTTAGAGAAAGAAAGTACAGTATTTGCAAAGGACACAGACACTCTTACAAAGACCAACATAGTGCAATATCGGATAAATACTGGTGAATCAGCTCCTATTCGTCAACCACTTAGGAGGCTCCCATTAGCAAAACAAGATGAGGCTTCTGCAATGGTACAGAAGATGCTTAAAGTCGGAGTTATTGAGGAATCAACCAGTCTTTGGTCGTCGCCAGTAGTTTTGGTTGCTAAGAAAGATTGAACTTTAAGATTCTGTGTCGACTACAGGAAGCTGAATGACGTCACAAGAGAAGACACCTATCCGCTACCTCGAATTGATGACACACTAAGTACGCTGGCAGGTTCACAGTGGTTTTCCACTCTAGATCTTCGAAGTGGATATTGGCAAGTGGGACTTCATCCAGATGACAAAGACAAGACAGCCTTTTCGACAGAAAGTGGCCTTTATCAATTCACTGTGATGCCTTTCGGCCTGTGCAATGCGCCAGCGACTTTTGAAAGACTGATAGAACTGGTACTACGAGGACTAACTTGGATGACATGTCTAGTTTATCTTGATGATGTGATGGTTATGGGACGGGGTTTTAAGGAGCACTTGAAGAACCTTCAAGAAGTGTTTGGAGGAATTAAAAATGCACACCTGAAATTGATTCCCAAAAAGTGCCTAATGTTCCAGAACGAGGTCAAATTCCTAGGACATGTCGTGTCCTCGGAGTGGATAAGAACAGACCCAGACAAGATTTCCTCAGAACGAGATTGGCCGAGGCCTTCAAATATTCACGAAGTAAGAAGCTTCCTTGGCCTATGCACTTACTACAGACGATTTGTGGAACGATTTGCTGATATTGTGAAGCCACTACACCGGCTTACAGAAGAGAAGGTTCAGTACCAATGGACACAAGAGTGTGAAACATCATTCAGAACACTAAAATCAGCACTGTGTTCGAGTCCGGTTCTTAAATACCCAGAACGGAAAGGTATCTACGCATTAGACACGGATGCCAGTAATTCTGGGCTTGGATGTGTTCTTTCCCAAATTCAAAATGGGCAGGAAAAAGTAATTGAGTACTTCAACAAAACGTTGTCGAAGCCAGCACGTAACTATTGTGTGACACGGAAGGAACTAATGGCCATTGTCAAGTTCATAGACCATTTTCACAAGTACCTATATGGATATTTTAAAGTTCGGACCGACCATGCTGCATTAAAGTGGTTATTGCAGTTGAAGACTCCGGAAGGCCAACTAGCTCGCTGAATAGAAAAACTGCAGCAGTACGATTTTAAAATCGACCATCGTCCTGGAAAATCCCATAGAAGACCCTGTCGGAAAGACTGCAAGCACTGCCACCGGGTGGAAAAACAACAAGGGATAATATTGTAAACACTATTAAAATTGATGTTCCTGACGATTGGACAAAAGAGACATTAAGAGAAGAACACTTAAAAGATCAAGAAATTGGTCCTATTCTGGAATGGAAAGAAAGAGAAGCCCGACCTGGCTGGAAGGACATTTCAGACAAGGCAGTGGGACTGAAGGCTTTGTGGGCACAATGGGATTACCTTAGAGTAGAGGATGGATTGTTGAAAAGAGCTTGGGAAAGTCCAGACGGGAAGGAAATTTCTTTGAGATTGGTAATTCCCAGGTGTCGCATACCAAAAGTACTCCAGGAAGTGCATAATGGAACATCTGGCGGACATTTTGGCATCAACAAAACTCTCACTAAAGTACGCGAACGATTCTACTGGGTGAACAGTCGCCAAGATGTGGAGGCTTGGTGCCGCAAATGTGAAGTTTGTGCGGCAAGTAAGGGGCCATGGACAAGAAGTAAGGGCCAAATGAAACAATATAACGTAGGGGCTCCTTTTGAGCGAATTGCGATCGACGTAGCTGGTCCATTCCCCATGACAGATGATGGGAATAAGTACATCTTAGTTGCCATGGACTATTTCAGTAAGTGGCCTGAAGCTTATGCCATACCCAACCAAGAAGCAGCCACTGTAAATCAAGCTCTGGTAGATAATCTAGTATGTCGATTTGGCGTGCCCCTAGAATTGCATTCGGATCAAGGAAGAAACTATGAATCAGGGGTGTTTCAGAAGATGTGTCGCTTACTCGGAATTCATAAGACAAGAACAACAGCCCTACATCCACAATCAGACGGAATGGTGGAATGATAATAAAACCATGGAGGAGCACCTATCCAAAGTAGTTGAAAAACATCAGAGAGATTGGGACCGTCACTTACCTCTTTTTCTTATGGCCCACAGAGCCTCCATTCATGAAACAACAAAACAGACGCCGGCTCACGTGATGTTTGGACGTGAGATTAGACTGCCATGTGACTTAGTGTTTGGCATACCAGATGAGGAGCGACTTTCCATAAATGACTACGCAGATGAAGTTGGTGAACGGTTAAGGAACATTCATGAGCTGGTACGAGACCGAATTGCCATAGCAAGTGATCGCATGAAGACTCGTTATGATCTTAAGGCGAATTCAGGAGGGTTCCAGGCTGGAGATTTGGTTTGGCTATATAACCCACAACGAAAGAAAGGCAAGTCCCCGAAGCTTCATCCGCCCTGGGAAGGTCCTTACACTGTCGTCACTAGACTAAACGACGTTGTATATTTATAGAATTCAGCAAAGTCCAAAATCCAAGATGAAGGTGGTGCATATAGAGAGACTAGCCAAGTATGCAGGGAACAACGAATTGCCTGATCGGGACGTTCAGGCTTAAGGAGGGGGCAGTGTTACGCCACTGGACTGTGTAGACTGGTTAGATGAGACTGGAATTGTATGCGAACGGCCGGGAATATTCTGGAATACTCTAGACCGTGTGAATGGATGTATAAATAAGACGCACGGTGGGTCGAGAATCATTCTTAAGTTGAACGTGAACGAGTAAAGAAGAAATAAGAAAGAGACTTATAAGTGGTCAAGTGTGATTATAGTTAAAACAGTAATTAATCTATTGTTGTTAATTATTAATTAGTAAATAAAGTAGTGAATAAGTGTTACCTAGACTTTCAATCAACGAATCTACGAGTAGAGGTGTTTGTGTGGATAGCAAACACGTAACAATATTATTAGAATTTGTTCTGCGTGGGACGGCATTAAGGTTGGATCCATTTGGTCTATACTTCTAGTTTCATAATTGCTTCAATTAAAATTTGGAATTATTCGGGTATAGTACGTAACTGCGCTTGAACGCCTGATACTTGAAATGCTGACTGGCTTCGTCTTATAGCGTCGAATTTTCAAAAATTTAATTCCATTATAAACTGTTTTAAGCTTTAACAATATTTAAAATAGTGGACTGCAGTTTGTAACCATGTGCACCATCGCGTAAATACTAAGGCTGGGAAACGAATACGAATAATTCGAGTATTAGAATACGAATGATTCTAATGGGAAATTATCGAATATTCGAAATATTCAAATACTCGAATATATTCGAATATTCGAGTATTCGATTATATTTGAATAAATTTGAATATTAAAATATATTATTAAATTATGTATAAATAGGTATGCAGTATGCATCCAACCAAAGTAGGTAGATAGTAGGTATAGGTAGGTACCTATTCTAAAATCCAAATATACAAATAGACCACATTAGTGGCACGTTTCACTCCCAGTCAAACTATTCCATCTCTTTCTCGCCTCGACCTTATTCTTACTGTACTAAGGCAGTGGTTAAAATTAAATTTAAAATTTTAGACAACTTGTAAATATTTAACTATTGACTTTTCATGTATTTGTTTTACCCTCACAATCTGCGTCTTTTTTAAAAATATTCTAATTTTAGAGAACTTTTATTTTTTTCGAAAAGGAAAAATAGTTATGACACAGAAGTATAATAAACTAGCTCTGTTTTTTTTTATTTAAGCTTCAATAGTTAAATGTGAACAATAGCGCCTCAATCCTAAAATAAAATATTAACTAAATAATTCTGACCCTTAAAGCACATGTACAGGAGACATACCATATTGTGGGTATGGAAAGCAAATCAAATTGCCTGCTTAGTGGATTACGTCACGACTATTATTGTGGTCTATCCAACCAAATACTCAAATAGAGTATTCACTATTCACTAGTATTCAGTGCTATATCTATTATTAATAATGAATATTCGAGGATACAGATTATTCGGATACCTATTTGAATAATTCGGATTATTCGTGTATTCGAATATTCGAATTATTCGAATACCTATTGGAATAGTTCGAATAATCCGAATATTCGAATATCCGAATATTCGAATATCCGAATAGTTCGAATATTCGAATATTTTTTCGAACGAATATTCAAATACTAAAATCTGTAAAATTCCCAGCCTTAGTAAATACTACTTGTGGTGGCGAAGGTAATCCAGAAAGGTGTTTTTTAAACTGTCGTTGGTGCGAACTGGACTTAGCAAATACGTCCTTTGGACTTGCAATTATTCGGCTGACTTCAGGATATTGGTGACGTACTTCGCCAGTAACGCGATGCAAAGTATGGGCCAGACATGTTACATAAATCACACTGGGATACGTGAATCGTAAAAGCCTCGCAGCTTTACACATCATATATGCCGCGGCGTCTGATACAAGCAGTAAAACATGTTCACTTTTAACACAAATATTACACAGAGCATTTACCGTGCACTATTTCCTCAACCGTTCGTTCATTGGTTTGCAACACCCGTTTACTACCCTGTAGGTGTACTAGAATAGCCCTTAAAATACACATAATGGCATTAACGATTTTATGATCCTTAAAATCCATTGCTTCACCAACAAAAATCGACATTTACTGATTTTTCGCGTCCTTCGTGATATTTGTAACGAGGGGTTTTCCCTCGCTATTTTAATTTACTTAGTTTACCTAAGTTGGCTGAAATGAAACAAAAAAATAAAAAATAAAAACATATATTCATAATTTAACACACACAAAAAACTCATTCAGGGCGTGGTAAGCAAATAATAAGCTATGTCTACACTATCTTAAAACTACAGAAATTCACTCAATTAATAAGTTTGTTTTGGGCGCCACCCGCCTTTCTTTTTTTCGTTTTAATAGTTATACAAGTCTAAAAAAAGTTACACGCACTAGTGCCGTTGACAGAGGGAAAGAACGGTTAGTTTCATTAAATTGTCTCGAACAGCTCAATAGCAAAATAAAAAGGTCTAGGGGGCTTTTTCCACCTCTAGTTCATTACTTAATAGGTATGTACCTATGGTAACAATAATTGGAAGGAAGATAACTTTACCATCTCACATAGCTTTCTTAGGTTACATACTTCGTAACTTCTTAACCATAACAGCTCAGCCAGACAAAATCTCTAACGTAGTGCCCGCAACGTACACACAACTAACTATCTCGAAGCACATGTCTTCTCTCCATATACAAAAGACTGAGATAACGTACTCAAACGTAATTAGCACACGGTAACGTACATCAAGACACACCCGCTCGGTACCGTGGCTTCCGAGCGTCTCCCTTCAAAAACCTAACCGTCCTAGTACCAGCGTTCCCCCTTGTCCCCACACACCGCAGTGTTCTCGCTGGTGCACTAAAGGTCCAGTGGTCGCTTGGATTATATCAAGGATTATAACGTGGTGTTTTCCCTCGCTATTTTAATTTACTTTAATTATTCAAATAAAACGCCCAAAGAAAATACATACATATATTTAAAATGTAGAACACAAGAGGGTCAGGGCGTGGTTAACAAGTAATAAACTAGGTACATACAATGCCTACAAAAGTATACAAGCTTCAGAAAATATTTACATTATTTTCAACTAATAAGTTTATTTTAGGGCGTCACCCGCCTTTCTTTTGTTCGTTTTATACCAAAGTCTAGGAAAGTTACATATTTTAAACGTCTAAAAGACTACACGCACTAGGGCCGTTGAAAGGGGGAAAGAACGGTTACTTTTCATAACATTGTCTCACAAAGTTCAGGAGCAAAATTAAAACTCTAGGGGGCTTTCTCCACCTCTAGATAGATCGGCCAATCAGCCTGTTGATGCAAATTTTAGTTTTCAAATTTTCAGCTCTCAAAACGAAGCCGGCTGGTTAATACTTAATAGGTACCTATTCTAATAATAATTGGAAGGAAAATCACCTTACCATCTCACATAGCTTTCTTAGGTTACATGCCTCGTAACTTCTTAACCATAACATCTCAACCAGACACAGTCTACATAGAATGTAGTGCCCATAAAAGCAACGTACACAAAAACACACACCTAACTGTCTCGATGCACCGATCTTGTCTCCATATAAAAAAAATAAGATAACGTACTTACAACGTAACATACCAAAAAGGAACACACACCCTCTCTCGGCCGTGGCTCGGCAGAGAGTCCGCCGCGTCTTAGTATAAGCGTTCCCCCTTTGTCCCCACACCGCTGTGTTCGCGCTGGTGCACTAAAGATCCAGTGGTCGCTTATATTATCAAAGATTTACAATTTAGTTGTCGGTTCTAGAATTTTTAAGGTTGACCTCCAACCAAATTATGCAATTAGCATTAAATAAAACGCAAGTTAATTATATCTAAAAATGGACCGTTACAGGATTTACAATTTATTTAAATTGGTTCTAGAATTTTTAAAGTTGACTTCAAACCAATTTATGCAATTAGCATTAAATTAGACGCAAGTTAATTATATCTAAAAAAATGGACCGTTACATATTATCCATAACATTGTTATACATTACAGAAATATATTTATTGCACCATATGCGACCTTGAAGGTAGTGGCTATACTGGCAAGTATTTCTCATAAAAGTTTTTAAATTCAGGGCACTCTAAGAGTTCCCACGATAAATGTGGTACACAGAACAGTATTCACAAATCATAAAGAAACGTGCTATACGCCGACGGTCCTGATGTCTCATACTTTATTACTACGATGACCTTTTGATTCATAATGCTGCTTGGCGTCGTTAGTATGTGGAAACATTAAATTTATGCGACACACGGTACAGTGCACTATGGATCACTTGACCCGAAAGTCATCAAATCGAGAAACAATTGTTTGCAGTTCAACAGTCGACAGACACGAACGAAAATGCGACATAGTTGTTACCTACTATTTATTTTTATCCTCGCACCATCTACACACTGCAACGCTTGTAGGTAAACTGAAAAGTGAATAAACACCGTCTAGGTCTCATTGTCCATAGTGCTTACTATGCTTTCTTATGGGAGTTCAGATAGGTCGGTCCAGAACTCACGAAAATTGTCCAGTGTCTATAATCACTGCTTAATAAAGCTTGCCACACAGCGCATTCTATTTTGTAATATTATTTTAATTGCAATAAAAATTATTAGTTATACAAACCTTTCCAATTTTGAGTTCTTTGGGTCTATTGTCTACCGTAAACCTTATTTTAGCCAATACGTATCCAAGAAGGGTTCCCATAATCCAAGATGCTGCTCTTGTGTGTGTTTTGTAATAGTAGCTAGTTAGATATTCTTCTGCAGATGCTCTGAAATTCATTTACGTATTTAAAACTGTGAAAAATATTGATGTAAACGATTAAATATTTTTTAGGTAAAATTTCAGGCTTTCAATTTTGCTTGACTTGAAACAAATTTGTTGTGTAAATAAATAAATAAAAATTTTTTAATTAAAAATAAAAATTCCTATTTAGTTAAAATCCATTTTCTATAAAAAGTACAATAAAATGTTAATATGAAAAGTTGTATAGAAACAATCTAGTATAAACTTGCAGGGAAATCTGCCTACTTTAATGAAAACTGATTTGTTTTTAGATAAATATGTTTTCCATAAGAGATACATGCAAAGTTTATCGACAATTGAATATTATTCAGAAACAGAACTTTTAAAAAATCTGACATCATTTACTACCTATTTATACATTTCTATAAACAAATAATAAAACAATTAAGGATGCTTATGAAATACCCAACAATTGTTTTATTATTTTTTTCTAAAAATGCATAAATATGTCAGTTTTTATAAAATGTATGAAAAAAAATGGGCTTATTTAGGTTAGATTATATGGCATAAATGTCATTGTGATTACCAAAGTTACAAGTAATATTTCAATTTAAAATGTCAAAATAAATATGACAATTGTTCATATTTTGATTTATGTAATTTAAATATATTTTTTAAGCAATATGTTCATGTTAACCATAGCCCCCTGAGGAGTTTAGGAAGAATGAGAGTCGATATATCGGACTAGGGGTTTGCTTTTTTGTATTGTAACTGGAGGGAATCATTTCTTAAATGTAAAAATGTTTCTTTTTTGGTACCAATATTTTTAACTCAATATTTGTTTTGCTTCTAATACTAATTATACTGTTATTTAATTCAATGCAATTCTTGCTTCTAGATTGAGTAGTTTTAAGGATTTCTATGATAAAATGTATTGGAAGTATTGTGTTTGATTTATTATCTATCTAAAACTTTTAAACTAGCACACTCAGATAAGAATGACAGTTTAATCTATAAAAAACTATAGGTATTTATTATTGATATCGTGAATTTTCATTCTGAATATTTTTCTCGATAAATTTTTCACCCACCTTATACGCGATATACTAACTAAAAACCGTTAAAAAAATATAGAAGTTTTTAATGCAATCAGAAAATATCACACACATGTGTATATATATATATATATATATATATATATATATATATATATATATATATATATATATATATATATATATATATGCTATATAAAAATCCTCCCCTTATATTAAAATATTACAAGTCCCAAGTACGGCGCAATTATAATCATTTATACTATTAGGTATTGTTTATACTTTTTAATTGCTCTTATTTTATTTAATATAAACATTATTTGTTTTGTTAATCTTGAAACTGCTGATTAATCATTTTCTTACATAAAGCGCAATTTAATAATTGCTTACTCCATTAAATTTGATATTTTTCAGCAAAGGCCTTTTTGACTCATTTTATATTTTTCTATAACGCAATTTTGCAAAATGTTCTCGAATCCAACGTCAGCAGAATCAAAGATATAAAACACTTTGTAAGAAAAAAACAGTTTTAGCTTTACCTTATAAGTTTTTGCTTTACCGTAGTTGTTTCGTTGTAATTAATATAAGGAATACCAAGCTTGATTATTCTCTCTAATAATTGTTAATTGTAGTATTAAATAAAGCTTTTTTTAAGTATTTTCTGAAATCGTTCCCGTAACAAATTTGGCGCAGCCCGTAGGATCAAAAACAGGTATAACTCAAAAATGCGCGTTTTTAAAAAAATTTCAAAACGGTAAAATAAAAAATTCTGCGATGGATTACAATCCTTTGAAGGAAGAACCAGCAACGGAAAATACATTTTTCCAATATTTTAAAGAAGAAAAAGAAGCAAGAAAAAAACAAGAACATTTTTAATTAATGTAAAACGTACGAAGACTCAAGGATATAAAGAAAACCACAAAGAAAAATAAAAGGACAGAAAATCCTTTGAAATAAACAAATCACGAAGTTTTGAAGAAAAATAAACAATTAAAACAAACAAGACAACTGAAATGACAGTTCAAAATAGTAAAAAGAAAAAATTCTTCATATTATAACATTGAAAGAACCATTCTCATCTTGGAAGTTGGCGTCTTCGACATTGAAGGAAATGCCTGCGGAAGGAACACCTGGTGACACCCCTGGCAGCAGAAACTTCAGTGGACTTAGGCTTATGAAGTACCTAGCATTCTTTTAATGTAAGTAAATATTTTTGAATCATTTAATCTTTGTTATATTTGTACTTGAGTTGATAATTTTAACTTTTAATAATAAGAAATACAATTAAAAAATAATAATAATAAGAGGGAAAGTTCTGTTGTAAAGAAAAATTTATTATTAATTATTTATAAGTAATACAAGCGAAAATAAAATTTAAAAAATGACTACAGCAGAACAACTATTGAACTACATAAACTTTAGGATATCTCTTTGATTCCTGAATTTGATGGGGAACAAATTTTTTAAACACTTTTATTAATGTTTGCAACCATGCTTATCGAATGTGTATAAATTATCAAATAATTCTTTTAACATTACATATTAAAAACAAACTACAAGATAAAGCAGCTCAATTAATAAATTCACGTGGTACACAAATCTAGACAGAAATAAGACAATAATTGTTAACTGCACATTTTGGTGACTCTTGGAATTTAACTTCATTAATCCAAGATTTACAAAGAATACATCATTTGCCAAACGAATCTCTATTAACTTTTGTATAACGTTTACAAACTCCAAAAGGCACGCTTGAATACAGCAACAAAATTTAAATCAAAAACAAAAAATTGCACAGCAACAATAATTAGTTGAACAAATGAGTTTAAGTACTCTTTTAACCGGATTAGAACACGATTATCTCAAATAATTCGAGCTGTAAATGCTCCAGACGTTCTAACCGCATCTATGAAAATTCAAAGGGAGCTACAACTTTCTGATCTTGACAAACAGAAATTTCAAAGACTCGGAAATGTCGTCAATAATCAAAATAAAAAAGTAACGAATTCTTTTAATTTACAACAAAAAAATATTTTCATATTGCAAAAAGAAAGGACATATTCTTAATGAATGCAGAAAATAAGACAAAATCAAAATTTCCAAGATCAATCAAGAAATTTTTATCCACAACAATTTCAAGTGACAAATTTTTCAACTCAACAAAATCAAGATCAATTTTCGAGACCACACAATTTTAATCAAAACCAAAATCCTTTCCAAAACCGACCTAATGTAAATCATCGACCTCAAAATTGTTCACAGCAAAATGTACAACAAAGATATCATGTAAATGAATTTGAAAATAATTATTAACAAGATTTTGATGACCAAAATTTTTCTAATCAACAAACAGATCAAAATTTTCAATTAACTCCATATCTAGACGATCTTCAAAATTACACTAACGAATTTTCAAGAAAATCGAGTGCAAACACTCAAATCAGACAACCCCTACGAACAGAAATTCGTATAAAAAATGTATTAATTTTCAATCATTTCTGTAAAAGATATTACAAACACTTTCAAAATTTTAATTGACACGGGTGCAGGACTTTCAGTAATCAAACCAAAATCTGTTGAAAAATATCCAGCAAATTTAGTTATTCAAGTTATAACTAATCAATCAAATTTAATAAATCAATTGACTTGCACCTTTTAATACTGGTGACCCACATAAACTTTATATTTGGAATTGAGACACTGGTCTTTTAGAACATTATGATGGCAGAGTTGATATAAAAAATCAAAAAATAATTACAAATTTTAAAACTGTGTAATTATTTAAAGCGGGAGATGAGAATAAAATGAAAATTAATCAAGTATCAAATTCAAAAATAAATCAAAACCAAATAATTCAAAACAAAAATAATTTTACAAACAAAATTTTACTCGAACCAAGAACTGAAATGGTAATAAAATTAAAATGCAATCTAGTCAGTACCAATGCTATTCTCACAGCTTATGAAAAAGAAAAAGTTTATCTACCAAACGCACTAGTTAAAATAAACGATCACGGAGAATTTTTAAGAATAATAAATAAATGCCAGAGCAGTTACTAAATTAATCGATTTACGTGACATACAATTTGAAACGATACCAGACCCACAATTTATTTTAAATGACAACCAAGAAAATATTTTAAAAACAACAGATCCTTACGAAAGAAAAATACAAATTCAAAATTTATTAAGATTATAATATTTAAACGAAGAAGAAACAGAATTAATTACACGCATTTGTTTAAAATTCACGAATGAAATAAAACATAGTTAACATGGGCGAAACGAGACCTATTTATCCAAAGTCGTATGTACAGGATTATTCTTTATAAATTACCCACCCCTTATCATCGTTATTATTGCCTATAGAAAAAAAAGTTTGAGATAAAAGTTGTGTGGTTATGACTGAATTTTGTTAAAATGCTATCAAAAGTACAGTAGCGTGCAGATTTCAGGGGATACAAAAAAATTTTTTTTTTAACGGGATACCCTGTATATTATTAAATTTTTGGAATGATACTGATTTCAAAAATATGCCATATGTTACCTCTACCATATACTGTTTTTGAGTTATTAACCGTCGATTATCTTAGTTAGACTGTAAATATGGAAAAGTTAACATTATTAAAGTGAACTATAAAAATGACAACTATTATGTTTGATAAGTGACATTTCTTTAATAAAATAATCAAAATGGTTTACAGTGAGGAAGAACAAAACCAAATAGTTAACAAAGATTTATTTAGGAAATTTAAATATAAATGATAACTTATGCGTTCGATGTGTCAATGCATAATTGATAACGTCTTCTCATATTTATAACTTCACCGGAAATGGCTTCATTATTTACATTCGGATTGTTTATTTCAAATCGAATCCTGTTTTTAATGACTCGAATTCTGTTATTATTATTATTACCAATGTCTTTTAGAAATCCCAAAAAAATGAATCCATAGGGGTCAAATCCGGACTGTTAGGTGGCCATTTAATAGGTCCATTATTCCCTATCCATATTGGAAATACATTATTCAAATAATCTCAAACGGGTAGGATGTTATGCGGAGTTGGCTCATCCTGCATCCAAATCATGTCAAGTTCGGCTTCCGGAAAATTCTGGAAAAGAATATTTTCTGTTTCTGGCAAAATTATTTCCAGATAGGTAACTCCAGTTAAAGTATAATCATAAAATATATGCCCAACAATTTTGTTTCTGAAAATTCCACACCAAACCCTAACAGTTTTTCTTCCTGATTTTTTTATTTGCTTTACCAATCTTTTTCTGTTGTGCTTGTTTTCCCACGACCTTCGATTTTTCCTATTAAAAGCTCCTGCCTCAGTAAAGGATGATTCATCAGTCCATAATAGTTTAGTAAAGAAAATTGGGATCTTCATCCAACTTTTGAATCATCTGGCGGCAAAAGTCCGGCCTTTTCCTTTTATGAGCATGTGTTAAAACTTGTACGGGTAAAATTTTATATGGTCTGTAGCTGTTATTTTTTAACGTACGTTGGATTTTGGAATAACTTTTACCTAATTGATCGACTGCATATTTATACTACATTCAGATTTTTCTAAAAAATAATACAATTCGCGAATAAATATGGATGGGCTTACCTTCGAAATGAAGCAGAATATCTAGCTGTTCTTCCTAGTTTGCTTGAACTACACGCTTTTTTCTACTAAAACTGGAGGTATTATTCACCTTTCGGTAAATATTTTTGAACGTATTTTGTGATGGTGTTAGACGATTTGGATACAACACCCTATATGCTCTTTTTGCTGCACGTTTATTTTTGTTATTTTGTATATAACAAGTAAATATTTGGACTTATTCTTCCTCCCTGTAAACCATTTTGATTATTTCATTAAAGAAATGTCGCTTATCAAATATAATAGGTGTCATTTTCATAGCTCACTTTAATAATGTTAACTTTTCCATATTTACAGTAACTAGTTTAACTAAGATATTCGACGTTTAATAACTCAAAGACGGTATACGGTAGGGGTAACATTAGGTACATTTTTGAAATCAGGAACAAATAATATACAGGGTATCCCATTTAAAAAAATATTATTTTTGTATCCCCTGAAATTTGCACGCTACTGTACTTTTGATAGCATATTAACAAAAGTCAGTCATAACCACACAACTTTTATTTAAAACATTTTTTTCTATAGGCAACAATAACGACCCTTAGGTGGATAATTTTTAATGAATAAACCTGTGCATAAAAAAGAAATGAAAACACAAATATCAGAAATGCTTTATCAGGGAATTATTCAACATTCAGTTTCACCACAGTCGTCCCCAGTATGGCTTGTACCTAAAAAATTAGATGCAGAGAAAACAAAAATATCGTGTTGTTATTGATTACAGACAAGTAAAGGAAGTAACTGTAGATAATTATCCTTTACCTAATATATTAGATTTATTAGACCAGTTAGGACATTGTCAATATTTTTATACCTTGAATTTAGCTTCAGGGTTTCATCAAATAGAAGTAGATCTAAAAAACGTACAAAAAACTGCTTTTTTGGTAGAAAATGGTCATTATAAATTTTTAAAAATGCCATTTGGATTAAACAATTCTCCTTCCATGTTTCAAAGAGTAATGGATCATATATTGGTAGGAATTCAAAATGAACGTTGTTTAGTGTACATGGATGACATTATAGTTTATTCAGCAACTAACACACTCGACTAACACACATTTTTACACAATTACAAGCAAATTTAAAATTACAACCTGAAAATGTGAATTTTTAAAAAAAGAAGTAATTTATTTTGGACATGTAATTACAAAAGATGGTGTAAAACTTAATCCACTCATAATTCATAAAAAATGTTCTACAACCCAAAAATTATTAAAAAAAATTAAATCATTTTTAAGTTTAGCAGGTTATTACAGATGGTTTATTTCTAATTTTGCTAAAATTTTAAGACCGCACAAAATTATTACAAAGAGATATTATTCCATTTAACTTTGATAAAGAATGTGAAAAATCGTTCAATGAACTTAAAGAAGCACTAATGACTAATTTTCCCAAATTTTGACGAGACATTCTTATTAACAGCAGATGCTAACACATTTGCTATTGGCGCAATACTCCCACAGGGGCCCATAGACAAAAATCTACTTATAGCTTATGCATCGAGATTATTATGCCCAGCAGAATCGCGTTATTCCACCATAGAAGGAAGTTTTAACCCATCACAAATCACCACCCTCTCACTTGGTTATTTTCAATAAAAGATTCAGGCAGTAGATGAGCACGATGGGACTAAAATTAGAAAAGTACGACTACAAAATCATTTACAAACCCGGAAGGATAAATAAGGACGCACTTTCAAGAATCAAAATAAATCATCTAACAAATGACCCAAATGAATAAACTGAAGATTTTCCTCAAGAAAGCGAAAATGATGAACAAGATGAAGAAACTGGAAACATAAATGAGATTTAATAAGAGGATGAAAATGAAAATGAAAACTCAGAGGAAGAAACAGAAATTACATCAGAAGAACTTACACAAGAATTTGATACTTTTCAACATTTATATGAAACAAAATCTCTAATTGATTATTCTAAAATAACGTATTCAAATAAGGTACTCAACTATTAGACAAAGATCACAAAAATATTATAACATTCTTTCAGCAAAACGATTTAAAAAATTTTCATTATGAAATAATCCTGATTTTAAAAATAACAAAATTAATATTTGTTCGAGTAAATAGGTAAAAGGTAGGAAGTATCACATAATTACTTTACCATCAAATACATGAATTAAAAACTTATATCGAAAACAATTTGCCCATACTAGAGATTCTTTTATTCATTTTAGCGGAAAATAAATTTAAACTAGGCATTTGTCAGAACAGAGAGACTATGAATACCAGCCATATCGCTGGTAATCATAGTCGGCTGGCAGTCGCTCGCCAGCGGGAGATCGTCTACTGGCGAAAGGCCATTCTAAAATTTCTGGAAAGTTGCTTCTCAAATGTCCGTAGCACGCTTCTGGTTCGGCGAGTTCTATGAAACAAAAATCAGGAATTTCGGTGGATCTCTCACAAAATACGGCCGCCACCGAAATTCCTAATTTTCGTTTCACAGTCGAACGTGCTACGAACGTTTAAGAAGAAACTCTCCCAACATTTCAGCGCGGCCTCTCGCCAGTGGGCGATATCGCGCTGAGGGCCGACTATGAATATCGGCGTATAAATACCAGTGTTCACGTTCAGAAGATGGATGTCATAACAGCACAAAATATGACTATATAACATTAAATAACTACTGCGATTTCGCACTATTGCACTAAGTGTGTTGCGCACCAACGGATGTGGAAGACATGTGAACTGTACTTCGCACGAAGACGAACGTCTACGCGCAATCAATCCCAACTACCGGCTTTAGATGTATCCTCGCACAGTAGCTGCGGACCGAATCAGTCTGTGTGAAGATATATCTAAAACTAACAGTTGGGATTGATCGCGCGTAGACGTGCGTATTCGTGCTAAGCACAGTTCGCACGTATATACATCCAATGTGAGTTTAGTCTAAGCCGCTACAGCCGTTCGGTTACCACACAATAAAGTATGGGGATAATGCCGTTACAAGTCGCTCTAAGAACCCGAATGACACTTCACCTCCAAATATAACAGTATTCATATACATTTTTTCGTCAATGAAAATAGGATTTAAATATTTATTACTTGACATAAAAAGTTGATAATATTCCTGAGAGCTCCTTGTCATACGCTACATAGAATGGAACGATTATAAAAACTATAATACATGAGGCAATCAGAGTCAGTCCTATCTTGGGATATTTCCATAATGGAAACAGAATCAGAGGTGAGAGTATGTAAAGCTGCATATCAATACTTAGATACCATGTCTGACCAATACACTGAAACAAAAAGAAAAAATAATTATCTAAAAATTGAAATTTGCCGAAGTTTAATTTCATTATCCCCATCGGAGAGCTTTGGGCCTCATATATTGTTTGCAAAATTTCAAATATACTTGTGAATCGTCCTCTACAAACTTCAGTTTCTTAGTTTATCAATATGGAATATAAGTAAATTTTGGACTATCGACATCGATTCTATCAATGAACCAGTTTCAGCACATTGATTTGTTTCTTTACTATTTGAGGTGGTACAAAGTTGCTACCGACTATTTTTCTTGGTAATGATTAGAGAGATTCGTATACATTGATATTGGTACTAGGTAAATGTCTATACTACAAAATGACATTTTGCAGTATAGACCTATTACAAGTATCAATGTATACGAATGTCTCTAATCGTTACCATGAAAAATTTTTTGGTAGCAACTTTGTCTCAAATGGCCCAAAAACGTTTTGCACTGACGTTGAGAGCCACGATAGTAATTTAGGAAATGAAACTAATAAAAAAATTATGCCACATATTTCTCTATCAATTACTTAAATTAAATTAAATACGATAGGTAACAAGTACAACCCCCCCCTATATCCATGTAGGTACATTAACGTACTTTGTGCGAGAGAGGGCTACATATTTACACACACCCAATGTCCGAATATGCTAGGATTAATTTCTGATTTCGAAAAAATCCTAGCTGTGCGATCGGGGATCGAACCCAGGACTCCAAGGTGAGAAAAAAATCAAATCAAATGAAAAACTATTTATTTTAACATTACATTAAAGATGTTCATCCAGATGACTCATGCTCGAATTCAGTCCAGGGTAAGAGGCAAATATTCTTACCACCTTACCACTCAATCATGAAGTCACACGTTATAAAAATATTCATTTGTTTCTATTTTATATTATAGATATAGAGACATACTCGTATTACAAATATCGCCAACAATTCCCGAGAAAAGCCTGAGAAGTCGTATTTGATTCATCGAGTGTATCGATATTAACTAGGAGAAGCTACAAGAACCTCTCTGTCAAGACCTGATTTACAACAAATTATTTTAGAATAACTGAAATTGTTTTACAGTATTTTATAAATGTGATGTATAAATGATCTCTTACAATAATTATTTTATCAAAAGAAATATATACTTACAAGTTCGTCAGTGTTTATATAATTTTGAATATAAAGTAACGTAGACCACCAATATTTTTGACAAGGCTGTTGAAAACTGCTGTCTATAAACAGCCACAGTGGCCCTGAACCCATGTACACCAACAAATTTGCAGATACTAATACTGCCGCAGCAAGAGGTGGAGTTAACCTACAAGAAAATGTGTAATTAATTACTAATAAATATAATAGAGATAGAACCTAGTATCAATATAATGTTTACGTTTAATGGAGATAAGTCAGGTTTTATAGAGAAACCAATTTATATATAGTCGGCATTTCGATTTACAATTAAATCATCCTCAGGACTCTGTATATAAAACATAACAAAAAAAAAGTATATTGTTAAATTTTAACATATTTTCTAAAACAAACAATACGCTATTATTAAATAACTAAAAGATGCTATTTAAAAGAAAATTAATTAATTCCGAAAAGAAAAGAAAAGCAAAAAATTAGACTTACTATAGAAATATTAGAAATTAAGAAAGCTTCCAAAAATAAAAAAACGATTACAAATGAACAACAAATATTCGCAGGTCACCACATTTCAGATAAAGTAATTTAACTTTTCTAAAAAAATTCCAAATCTTCCAAACCATTTTTATTAGTATAAGTTACCAGATGTAACATTCAAGGAACACAAATTATAATTTAGTACCTCTCATCTGTACTCTTGAAAAGGGCCTAAAAAGCCGAAACACGTGTAGAGTGAAAATACAATTTTGAAACATTTAAAAGCAAATTTTCTTTGTTTATTTAAAATATTTAAAAAGGATTTAAAGATGCGTTTTTTTTTTTTAAATTTATTATAAGAAATAGAAATTTATCTATAAAACACAAAAATAAAAATGGCAGACGACTTTACAAATAATTAAATTAAAATAAGGAATTAGAGGAGGTATTTATATAAGATACTCACATTTAAAATAGGCTCTCCATGTTATTGTATAACTAACAGTTTGAACAATTAATAGATATAAATATGTGGAAATATCCACACACAAAATATAATTCTTAATTATTTACACAAAACAACAATAAATTTGTTCTTAGCAAGAAATATCAAAACAATAAAAACTTGATATAGGTAAAAATTATATAATTTAGTTTTTTTTATTTTTTTCAATTAAATTAAAATATGTCGTATTGAGATTTTCAATGTCTGATCTTTTTTTATACTATTATTGTATTTTTTATGCAATCATCTCATTAAGCAACCGTTTTTTTTAAATTGTTTGCCTATAATTAATTTTCGTACCTTCAAAATTGGATTAATGGAGATTGTTTAGGCTATGTTACAACAAGGCAGTTGGATTACGTTTTTTCTTTAAGGGGTTAAGTATATTCTTTTGATCATATTTATGTCAAAAATACATATTAAGTACAAATTCAGAAATGTTCCTAGAAACATCTAATTTGTCTAAAACCTATTGAGATCTCGGCTATTGTCATAGTACATTATTAAGTTTTAAATACTAGGTATTTACCTTAAATAACGATGGAGATAGAAGTGGAAGATATTGAATTTGATTCCATTGTGTTTAACCTTCATAAAACCATAAACCACAAGAGCTCCACCCACTAGGAAAAATGAATCAACTGAGAAATTAGCGCCAACAATAATCATACTTTGTAGAGAATCAGCCCACTAAAATATTTTAGTAACTTTTTATTAGTGGTGTAATTAGTGACGTCCTTTTTTTAATTTTCTTCTTTCATCTAAATTTTAACTTTTAAAATTTTCAATGGTAATTTTATTTACTTACTTTTATAATATCTACGAAATTTAATATAGGCATTCCACCAGTATATACTGAAAATATATGGCCAATAAGTACCCACAGCATACTTAAAAATTTAATGCCGTTCAAGCACGACAATTCATCCGAATTTTTACTTGTCCTAAACAATTTTCTTCCATTTCTATAGACAGAATATGCCACAAGTATCGTATTAGGTGGTTCTAGAAAAATAAAAAGATTTAAAGAAGACGTAATACGTATCAGTCGCCTAAAAGCAAAACCCGGCAAGTCACCCTTTCCTAAAAAATGAGATTGTTATGGCAATAGATTAAGAATGTAAATGACGACATAGTCCAAGAGAATTTTACAACAAATACCGACAAGTCAAAAAGTAATTTGAGTTTAAAATTTCATCTCAGATGCAAAACCCGACATATCCCTTGCGGTCTTAGATGCAAAGGCAGACATTTTCAATTAACCAATAAGAGCTAAATATTTCATCACGTGATGCAGTTTAATTTATAGATTTTGTCAGTTGAATAATATGGTCTGAGTGTTAGTATGATTTACTTTACTCAATAATATTTACTAATATTGTTATTCAATTGTTCCTAAAAACAGTTTAAGATGGATTCATTAGTAAAATTAAATGCTACACTATTAACTAATATCACAAAATGTGACAGGGCCCGAAAAAGATCTAAAGAACAAACAAAACGTGAAAATGCTAAACGTGCAAGGTATGTAATATTATGAAAACAATATTTAAATTAATTATTCACTTCACTTAAGATAAATTTTCAAACCTAATTTATATGAAAATTCTTTTTTAGATAATATGCTTCAAAGGCTTTGCCTATATATTCCACTTGTGGTCATGCTGGAAAACCATACCAAGCTTTTCAGTGCACTTCACATCTTTCCATGGCAGACGTGAAGGAATTTCTACAGCTTTCTTCAAAAACGTGGAAAAAAATGGACAAGATATGTTTATATCACGTCACTGCGATTTAGCTAAACCAAACCGTCATCGAAAACGAAAAGAAAATGGAAATAAACCAAAATCTTGCATTGTTAGTCCAGTCACATTAGAGGTTTCACCTCGGAATGAGAGATAATAAGCTGTAAACTTGTATAAACCTTTATTTTGGCGTTCTAAAAGTTGTCTCAAAAGTCTCATAGAATCTCTTGTCCGCGTCTTAAGATATTCAAGGTCAAAGGTCACAAAAATCGGGTTTTTGCAAATATCTCGCTTCCTATGGTTTTAATGCCATTTGCATTTATTATAAAAATTGTAGAGAATAAAATTCTCTGCAACTTTTGTCCCAAACATTTTTTTTATATACTCTACCGTTTTTGAGATAGAGGGCGGAGAGCGCGCCGCGCTTACCTATTCACAGCATAATGCAAGGTCAACCGTAAGTCCCGGTAAATAATACGCCGTATAAAGTCTATAAATCATTAAAAAATATATAATTATGAATAATTTACATTGTTTATTAATTAATACATTATATTTAATGATATTTTTCATTTATTGAATATACTTGTTTAATATTACTTACCTTTCCGTGTAATCAAAAAATTGTTGAGTGGAATACTTTAAGTAGGTATATTTTAATTATATTCTAATATATATGTTAATTATATTTTAAGTAGAAAAAGAATAGAGTAAATACATTTTAATTATATCTTTAGTTAGAAATACTTTTTCATATATTTATTACAGTTGAAGTTCAAATGTGGGGAAGTTTTTCAAAAACTTTTATAATTAGAAGGACTTGAGTCTTAATTTTCTTCTTCTTCATCATCGTCTTCCGGTCGCTCGAAAATTTCCAATTCGATATCATCATTTTCGTTGTCAAGGATATTTGTCTCTAGATCTTCGAGAATATCGGGGTCAAATGTAATATCTTCATCGAGATCGCTTTGATATGGTGAAGAATTGAGGCACGCTTGCTCATTACACTGGCCACAAGCTAAAGAACATTGCAACCCCGATTTCCTGCATCCGCAGCGTGAACCACAACCATTCTTGCAGTTGATTACACGGAAAGGTAAGTAATATTAAACAAATATATATTCGATAAATGAAAAAATATTATTAAATATAATGTATTAATTAATAAACAATGCAAATTATTCATAATTATATATTTTTTAATGATTTATAGACTTTATACGGCGTATTATTTACCGGGACTTACGGTCGACCTTGCATTGTGAATAGGTAAGCGCCGCTCTCCGCCCTCTATCTCAAAAACGGTTGAGTATATAAAAAAAATGTTTTGAAACAAAAGTTGTAGAGAATTTTATTCTCTACAATTTTTATAATAAACGCAAATGGCATTAAAACCATAGGAAGCGAGATATTTGCAAAAACCCGATTTTTGTGACCTTTGACCTTGAATATCTTAAGACGCGGGCACGAGATTTTATGAGACTTTTGAGACAACTTTTAGAACGCCAAAATAAAGGTTTATACAAGTTTACAGCTTATTATCTCTCATTCCGAGGTTGACTCTCTTTTTTGGCTTATGTAAGTTATAAAGTTAAGAGAGGTGATGGATTGATTGTTCCTGTTTGTAGACTAGCATTTTAAGGTATATTAGGCGTGAAGAAAGACAGAATTTTAAATATTTTAAAGAAATATAAAGACAAAACTCTAATGCCCACTGAATGAAGGGGTGGCGACCGGGTTGGGCAAAAAAAATTAAAACAAACGAAAAGCCATAAAAGAATTTGTGGAATCTCTAAAATGCACAGAATCACATTATTGTCGCTCAAAAACATTTAATAGAATTTATTTGCCTGCCGAGCTTTGGAAAATATATAATGAAAAACAGGAAAATAACGAAGAACTCGAAGTAAAGTTTCTTTAGAGATTACTTTAATAGAAACTTTAATGTTGGTTTTGGTTCACCAAAGACGGACTTGTGCTCTACATGTTTACAATATAAAGTTACCATAAAAAAAGAAGTTGATGAAACAATAAAAGCTAATCTAATAGCACAACAACGACTGCACAAAATGAGGGCTAACGCTTTTTATAAGCTACTCAACGAAGAGAAGCAAGAAGTAGTTACATTTTCTTTTGATTGTCAAAAGAATTTGAATCTTCCCGAACTCCCGGACCAATCAGCATATTTCAGTATGCAAATAAACTTTTATCATTTGGCCATAGTATGTGGGTCATCCAAAAGTCCATTAAATCTAGATGTTAAATCTTACGTTTGGACACAATTAGACCATCAAAGAAGCTCTAACGAAATCGCATCTGCTCTACATCATTCACTTTCAAATTTTAATTTTGGGAGTAATATTAAAGTAGTACGTCTCGTGTGTGATGGATGTGGGGCACAAAACAAAAAATTCTACTATCATTGGTATGTTGAATTATTGGGTACAATTTCAAGCTCCTCCACATGTAAAGAAAATAGAGTTGCTCTTTCCGGTTGTTGGGAATTCTTATATTCCCCCCGATCGCGTTTTTGGTCAAATTGAAAAAATGTATAAGAAAATGAAAGTTGTTCATCCAAAATAGTACATCAATATGATCAAGAAGTTTGCTACTGTTCACGAAATTGGAAAAGACTTTGTAATCAGGGATTGGAGACGTGAAACTCAGAAAGTTTTAAAACAACGAGGATATTGGCACTTTAAATTTCAACCTTCAAAAAGGATAATCATTGTTAAAAAAAATAATAATAACACAGCTCTTGTAAGCGGCACAGCATTTTACAGGAATAAAAATATTATGAGTACATTCAAAAGCTTATGTAAAAGAGAAAAAACATCTCGCAAATGGGACCAAAGGAATTGAAAAGTGGAGTACTGATTAAGAAAGACAAGAAAAAAGTAGAGCGAAACTATTAGAGAAACACTATGGAAAGAAATGGGAAAAGGAAGATGCCTTAATTTTTTTCTGAGAAGCTTTCTAACATGTTTCAGATGGAGGACAAGCAGTCGAAGAAGAGGGTAACTGCGAAGAAGAATCAATTAATTTTGGTATTTGAAAATGTATTTTATGTTGTTCGATAATAATGAGAAATAAAATTTATTTTCAAAAGTTACATACATTTTTTTGGAACATTTCAAACAGAATTAGACGCAAAAATCGACATGTCCATTTTATTTCCCAATTTTGAGGGTCATATGGATGTTTCTGATTTCTAAACTATAATTTGTTATAATTTAAAAACAATAATAATTTATTTTATGAAATTTGGTCACTGCACTCAATTCAATAAAAATGTTACAAGTTTTTATTAATTATCTCATATTATGTTTGTCTGGACTTTCGGGTTTTGCATCTAGGCGACTGGTATATAAGTATCAATTTAATAATCAGGTGAAGATGATCTTCAATTAATGCCAACTTGGTTGACGAAAAGTGGATCGGATAAGGGCAGGACTGGACCGGGACTAGGGGGCGTCGTTTCTGCGCCTTTAAACCACCAGAAGCCCCTACGCCTTAGTAAATCCATTAGCGTCACTCAAATGTCTCAATGATTGTTGTAAAATAATACCGAAAACGATCAAATCCTTATGGACCAATACTAATACTGCCACTACATGTCAAGAGTTGACTAATTTTGTTTGCTCATATTTTTTTTCTATACCTATTAGATCTTTTATTTTTGTTTTATACAGGGTGATTGGCTGAGAATTCTACTTTTTAAACCCATTTCTTCTACTTAAAAATATAGCTTAGAAAAAAACACATATTTCTTAAATGGCTCACCGTATATATTTCTAGATATTTGAATACCATTTTTCTTCCGTATTATAAATATACATATATGGTTGGCTTACATTAATTTGATCTTCAAGTAACTGAGTTATTCAAATAAATGCAACTAGATACAAAAAAATACAAGTTTACGTTATAAATGATTGGATAAAAATTAACAATTTAAATGAGTCTTATAAATGCAAAACCCGACAAGTCTAAATAGTGCAGTAAAAATAAATTATGACCTGGGCAAAATTGCAATACAAATGATTCTTTCTGCATTATACTGTGTGAAGTGTCTTTTTAACATATTCAAAATCCCCATTAATGCCGGCTCAGGAAGTCAGTGAAAATCCAAGATGGCGGCTGAATTTTTTTTTATTAAAAAATTTATAACTTTGTATAACTTTGTATTTATAATGTATAACTTGGCAAAAATGTTTAAAATACAAAGATAAAAGTATAAAAAAAATAACCATTGACTTTACTTAATTTCTTTTTTCAAAATGGCGGCCATTTAAATAATTAGGTATTTAGTTTTCAAATATTTAAAGGCCACCATTTTGGAAAAAATGTGCACTCAAAATAGATCTTATTATGTACTAAAGCATGCCATTTACATTGTACTTTTGTATTACCGATCAAATACAATTTTCCCCTCCGTGAACTTCACACCAGATATGACATTCACAGGAAGTAAGGAAATATTTCTCACTAATAAGGGAAACAAGCAGAAAATAATTACTCTAATCGCTGAAGAAATACAACAATAGGGATGTTCAGTAATTCATGCAGTTGATGATGCTGATGTTGACATTGTTAAAACTGCAGTGGAATCTTCAAAAATTAAAAATACAACAGTGATAGGAGAAGACACTGACCTATTGGTATTGCTGATTTATTGGTGTAATCAAGCATACCACAAGCTGTTTTTCAGAAGTGATAAAAAACATTCCAAACAGAATAACATTTATGATATCAATGCCATTAGATATTCGCTCGAAAATGACTTAGCGAACAGTCTATTCTTTATACATTCGTATACAGGATGTGACAGCACCTCCAGAATATTCCATATTGGAAAGCAATCAGTTTTCAAACGTGTTGTTGAAGATCAATACTTTCGTGAACTTACACTATCGTTCAGCTCAACAAACCTTAATCCCAGTCAGGTTGAAGAATTTGGAAAGAAGATAATTGTATGTATTTTTGGTGGAAATCCAGATGATACACTAAATACACTTAGGTATAGAACTATTATTGATAAAGTATCGAAGGCAGAATGTTTCGTTCAGCCACAGAACCTTCCCCCAACGGAATCACCTGTCAAGAACCATAGCCTCCGTGCATATTTGCAAATTTGTATATGGAAGCAAATGCAAGAAGGCTTGAACCCAACAGAGTGGGGATGGAGTATACATGATAATATGTATTTACCGAAAAAAATGGATTTGCCACCAGCACCTGAAAGTATATTACGCATAGTAAGATGTAACTGCAAAACCGGCTGTGGTGCCATGAAATGTAGTTGCCGAAAGAATAGTTTGGAATGTACCAGTTCATGTGGTCAGTGTCAAGAAACAAATTGTGAAAATAGTCCGCAGCGAATAGAAGATGAAGAAATGGAAAGTAGAGATGAAGATTATGATGAATTGTGAAAAAACAGCCAAATCATTTTAATTTTTGTTCAATAAAGGAAAATAACCCATACTTTGAAATAATGGTTTTTTGTTCTTGTAAGTCTAATGTGTAATAAAGTTTTCTCTAATGTATAATAGGCAATTTGAGTGATTCAATACCTATCTTACCTATTCAATACCTATTTTATGCTTTTATCTTTGTATTTTAAACATTTTTGCCAAGTTACACATTATAAATACAAAGTTATACACAGTTATAAATTTTGTAATGAAAAATACAAAATTCAGCCGCCATCTTGGATTTTGACTGATTTCCTGCGCCAGGATTAATGGGGATTTTGAATATGTTAAAATAGACACTTTTCACAATAGAATGCAAAAAGAATCATTTGTGTTGCAATTTTGCCCAGGTCAAGGGAATTTTTACACCATATTGACTGCACTAAAAACAAAACAAAAAAAACGAGTTATAAACATCCGTAGACACTTTATTGAGTTTAAGACTTAGACAATGGTAATTTGTTCGATATTTATTATTAATGCACATGGGTTTCCAGAATTTACTAAAACAACTTTTTTTGCATAGAAACAGTCTTATTATACCCAAAAACCGCTAATACAATATAGAAAAACAAGCAAAAATTCCATCATTATTGTTCTAGCACAAATTTAATTTGTTGAAATATTTCTGGATTATTTATATTCCTTTTAAATTCTCTGTTTCAGATATTCTAAATTATTAAGTCTATATTTATACATTCTACTTTAAGTGCACCCCATAAAAAATCAAGGGATGTTAAATACGGGCTTTGTGAATGATGTTCATGGAGACAGGAAAGAGTTTAAAGAAATTTTTTTGAAACGAACAGAAAGTTTATTTCAATTATTACAATTTATAGTAAACGAAGTAGCAAGCTCGGAAGCGTAAACACATCTGAACAAAAATGTTAAAAGTAAATGCAAAGGATGATAGATACATAATGCAACTAACAGGAAGATGATATATCATAAGATAAGGAGAACAAGTTTATAACATAACTCCTCCAATAATAGTATTATTTTCGGAATTATTATTTCCGTTACTTTATATTTTAATTTCATTTCCCTGTTTTTTGTGTGTTTTAGAATAGAATAGATATATAATGTTTATATCTGAAAAGGATTTCCTAAACAATGGATATAATAATTGCGATAATAACCGTTACACAAATATATAGGGTGATGTGGGAAGTGTTGTCATTTTCGACGATCTGTAGTCAATGCAGCTGAGTTTTCTTAGTTAATTTTTGTAGTCTGGTAAGATCACCTAGGCCAATCCTGTCAGGAACTTTCATGGGATTGTTTTCAGTCTTGGGTTGTTCGGCTCATATCTGCGGCATCTCTAATGTATTTTCCCGTACATTCGGGATGTCGTTTTACATATGGTTATTTATTATTATGCTACATTTATATGATATTTGGTCTAACTGTGGTTTGTTAATCTCTTTATATCCATGTTCATTACACTGCTCAATTGTGGTTGTTTGTACAGGTATAACGATTAGTCGAGCGTTATTGATAGGTTCGATAACTTCCTGTTCGAGGTGAACTCGAAGAGTTTGGCAATGATGGGAAGGGAATTTGGAATGCAGTCTTCTCTGAAGATCTGGTGTTTGATATGATAGATACAGGGGTTCTCGATCTCGTAGCAGGGCTCGTCTTCATAGTGGTGATAAGTCGAGTTCAAGATAATATAGGATTTTAGAGGAATTAGGGTTTCACCGTGTATTGGGATAGGGTATATATGGTAATGTAAGCATAAAGATTTTCTTGTAATATGGGAAAATGTAACATAAATAAAATATAATGAATTTCAGCTTTTAGTAATTTCTAATGATTGTAAACTCTCAAAATGTGGTAGGCTTTCTTTATAAAGGTCATGCATTAATTTAGTTAATTCGCTCTCAATTCTGATAATGGTAGAATATATACAACATTTAATTCGGTAAACAATTATATTTGTTATTCCTGTGAATATTTCAGGAAAATCTCCTTGTACTCTGAGATCTTGAGGTGAATCCACGTTAGGATAGATTGGTATTCTATTGGGTGCATTTCAAATTTCGATAGAGCGTCGGCTATTTTGATTTCTTTTCCGTGTATACTATATTGTAATCGTATTCTTCCAATTTAAGGCGCCAACGTACCAAACGTGAGTTAGTCTCTTTTAGATTAAATAGCCATTGTAGGGGTTTGTGATCGGTAAAAATGGTGGACTTCTTACCAAATAAATATGGGCGAAAGTACCTTATAAAATTTACTGTAGATAATAATTCTTTCTCTATAAAAAAATAATTTTGATGATGACAGACAAACAGAAAAATTCTCATAAAATTCCTTTATTGGTGTGACCAGTTTCGTGAACAAGCAAATTTACTTCACATTATCAGACACGAGACTATTACAAAAAATGAGTATGGTGGTTACATACATAAATATAAATGTTAATAAGTTAATAAAACTTAAAAACAAGACCACAGAAGACAATTATTTCCATTTTTTATGTACTTGTAAAAACTTATAGGTAAAAAATTTTTGATAAAAATTGTTTACATGAAAGATTGAAATTATTTAAAATAATAAAGATTACGTTAGTTTGATTATAATATAGAATTATGTAAAATTAAATTAACTGAATTGTGTGAAAAGATAGGGGGTTATTTTTATATATATTACTTACATTTTTATAAATAAAACCAGGGTAGTCAAATTTAAAATAGTTTTGCAACATAGTCAAAAGGGGGGTAAGTAAATGTAAGATATATAAATTTTGTATCTAACAGATTATCTTTGTACTAAAATTATAATATTAACGTGCTCTTTTTTTTTGTTTAAAAACACATACATACACTACAACAGGTTAAAATCGAATAGGGAATATTTTAATAATGAAAATTGATTAAGATGGTGCCCTATGTCGAACTATCTAAGGACTAACGTTAAATAAAAAGTAAGATTGAAAACTATATGTGAACCAGGTTTTTTTTATAATAGTGGAGTTTATTATATTCAACTGCAGATGGTGATAGCAGCGAAAACACACTAAACATACTGCAAACTTATTAACATTTATATTTATGTATGTAACCACCATACTCATTTTCTGTAATTATTGTAGTCCCGTGTCTGATGATGTGAAATAAATTTGCTTGTTCACGAAACCAGTCACACCAGTAAAGGAATTTTATGATAATTTTTCTGTTTGTCCGTCATCATGAATAATTACTCATATCGGATTAACCTACCTACGTTACAAAATAATTTTGTTTTGCCAGGTTCAAAGTTCGTGACACGTACGCAATTGGCTTATCTTTACCTATTTTGCCTGTGATAATACCGCGTCGACTGCTGCGTCGGTTGTTAGGATAAAAGATTTTATGAAATCCGAGTGTGAAGGATTGGTTCTTTTGTCAAAATTTTTTAACATTTTTCGAGGGTTTTAAAAAATCTGGGAATCTGAATAATTTTCTCTCCATTTTTAAACATTTTGTGAATGGTTTTGGTAATTTAGCACTCTTTTATGAACCTGCGATCCAAGCCTAGGAAGCCAAGAAACGATTTAATTTCTCTGGAGGTTTTAGGTACCGGTAATTTTTGAATAGCTCTTATTTTGTTTGGATTGGGTTTTATCTCATTAGGGGTCCTGAAATTTCTACGTCCTGTTTTACATATCCGGATTTATCAAGCTGGATTTTTAGTTTAGGTTTGCATAATTTTTGGAAAATTTGTGTGAAATTTGAAATATGTTCTTGCACAGAGGTCCAAAATATTATGATATCGTCCATGTCGACCAAGCATAACTTATTTTGTAGGCCTTTCAGTACATAGTACATTACGTGCTGAAAAGTTGAGGGCGCATTTTTTAGGCCAAGGGGCATGCGAAGATATTGATAGTGGCCATGCTCTACGTTGAAGGCTGTTTTCACAACCGATTTTTCGATCTGATGGAAACCTGCGGCGACCTCCAAGGTAGTAAAATAATTGCGCTTTTCTAATTTGTCCAGAATGTCATCGATGTTGGGTTTATAGAGTGTCCTAGAAAAGGTTCATTGATAGTTACAGAAATCGTTCTGTCCGTATTATTGTAAATTTCAAAACATGCACAATAGTTTGAGGCATATGTCGGAGTTTCAGGAACAACAAATTATCTGTCACCTTTTAGGATTATAATTTCGCCATTTTGGAATATTTACGGAGTGGTTTCGTACTAGGAATCATGAGGTAAAATTTCAAACGTCAACGATGTTTCGTGAGGCTGTCTATAATAGAAAGGAATCTGTACGTAATTGTTATATATAATTTGGTTAGTAAAATTAAAAGTTAGATCGATATTTTTAAGTTCCTTTAGTCTTTGGATTCCATCGAAAAATTCATGAAATTGAAACAAGATAAATTCTATTTTGTAATTACATTGATATTCCTCAAGGGTAGGGAGAATAATTGCTTTAAATTGAATTTATTTTTTGCCTAAAGAAGTCTTTAGTTGCGAAGGTTCTCGAAATATATAATTTGAGTAATATTTTTTTACATTGAAGGTCTCAGCATTAAAGTATGACAAACGGTATTTAATAGGGAGAATCGAAATTTGTATATACGGAAGCGCGTTAACTGAGACCGAATGTAATTCGATTATGTCGTCTCGTCTGTCGGAGACAACGCGTAAACATGTTCATTCTCAAGTCATTGTTTTTTTCAAAATATATATGCGATTGGTCAAGTAATGTTAGATAATTTTCATACTTATTTAAATAAGATAGGGATGCAACATCGAGTATTTCGTTATTTTCCTATAATTCTTGGTTTGTATATGTCGGCTTTGGAAATTGTTGTTGTTGTGTTGTCGTGGACGTGGGTCTTTGAAAAGTTCATCTCTGAATTATGGGGACTCGAGAAACTGTTGACATGGGTTCAAACACTCTTTGAAGAGGTTTATTAGGTTTAAAAACATTTTGAGGTGGTCCAAACATCTGTCTATTGGAAATTTATGTTGAATTTTTTGAAATTAGATAATATAGCATTGCGCTAGGATGGTTCTCGTCATTTGTGTGTCGCACATTTGTTTAGAAGAAACTTGTTGACTGGTACTTGCTTTATTTTGAAATTCAAAATGTTTTGAATGATTAAAATGTTCGTCTTCTAAAAACAAACTCATTGCGGTTTCAAGTGTGTCCGGTTTTTGTACACTTATTTTGTCTCGTAAGCATATATTTAAGTTTCTTAAACATGTTTTTAGAGATTGAGATTCATATTGCCTGATTTGTATTAATTTTTTCCATGACGTCCATTTCAGTACAAGACAGAATTAATTGTGAAAGCTAATTTACTGCGTACTAGTTGTATACGTTTAGCAATATTAAGTGAATGTTCATTTTTATTTTGGCGTGAAAGTCAAAAGACAGTTCCAAATTATCAACGCTTTCTCTATCACTAAATGTATTTCGAAGCTCTTGTTTTATTAAGTTCCAAGAATGTAATTCTTGACGAGCACCAATTAACATTTGAACTCTGTCGATTAATTTTCCTATAATAATCCTATATATACACATTGATTTAAAGTGTCATCCTTGCCATGCCTTGCCAAATTTATCAATAGCATTAATAAAAATTTCAAATTATCTCGGATCCATTATAATTTGGTATGGTGTCCGAATGAATCTTGAATAGGGTATAATTTATTTCGGTTGGCATATTTGTTATAAAGCGTGTACTTGAAGAATCTGTTAAACGTTCAACAGAATTTTCGCACATAAAAATAATAATATAGGAGAAAAATACCTTTTTTAAATCAAGAAAATTATATTAATTAAATATTGGTAGAATGAAAATTTTAAACATTTTAAGTTTGAATGAAACAACAAAATTGTGAATAAGAAGAAATAAACTGTAATATCACAGATTTTAAAATAAACAAAGGTTGGATTACGATAAAATATTTACTGCTTTAGATTTACGAAATTCTTAAATTTACTTGACTGCGATAGTCAGCCTACCAGATTTCGATTCACACTTTTACAATTTGCAAATAAATGGTTAAAACCTACGAATTCCACCATGGATTTTTTTTGCAAATCCTACCGACTGCACCAATGATGTTCGTGGAGAACAAAAAAGTTTTTAAAAAAGATTTTTGAAATGAACAGACATAATTTATTTTAATTATTACAATTTACAGTAAACGATGTAGCAAGCTCGAAAGCGTAACAGATTTTAAAAGTAAATGCAAAGAATGATAAACATATAATACAACTAACAAAAAGATGATATATCATATTTGATAAAGAGAATAAATTTCGTACATAACTCGTGGAGGCTATAGTATTATGCTACTTCTACATTTCCAAGTTTGATATTTATAGATTAAAAAATTCAGTTACCTCCCAGTTCAGTTATTTAGTGCTCCGTCTTGTTTCCAAATTGTCTGTTCAGAAATATTTAAAAGAAGATCTATAAAGTTCTCTATTTCATTTTCCAGCAATTGTTTGTACCTTCTACCATTTAAATCGCCTTCATAACAAATTGGCTCAAAAATTGTATTAATTGTATTAATCCTAGAGATTGACGACCTTGTTGCCGAATTGGGGGATTTTCAGAAGTCCAAAAGTGCTTATTTCTTCTATTAAATAGTCTAGATAAAGCAAATTTAGTCTCGTCTGTGGAGAACATATTTCCAATGAAATTATTTTCTTTTTCCATTTGTACTTATATAACATTGCAAAAATACATGCGTTTTTCGTAATCGTTGAAACTCAGTTTTTGGATCACATTAAATTTATAGGATTTAAATTTATTTTTCTCGAGTACATTTTAAATATATGTCCGTAGCACATCTCAAGATCTCGTAATCCATTCCTAATAGATTTTTAGGGTTGTTCGGTAAAAGATAATAAAACACTTAGTTCTTTTCTTCATTTGCATTATAATTTCTTTTAGTATGCATCGAAATTGTACTTCTAGTTTTTTTTTAGGAGATAATCAAATTAACTTTTATGTGAGCATCTTACCTGGGGATCTTTTCTTTAGTACAAACGTTTGACTTTAATAATACTTTTACTCGAAAGACAATATATTAATTAGACATCTCAACAATTGGTATTTTAAATCACTTACTGTTTTTTACATGGCCATCTATGCAAAAAACGGTTTAGTTGTATCCCAAACTTTTAAGGATATTATTTAATTTAATAACTTAGCTTTTTGAGGATGCAATGTATAACAATCATATACATTTATAATAGGGAGGAAAAGGGCTATCCAAATATCTAAAAATATACAGGGTGTCCCATAAAAAGGACAAAACTATAATTTTTAAAAATAAAAGATGGGCTTAAAAAGTAAATCTTTTAACTGATCACCGATCACCCTGTACCTACATTGTACAGAAACCATTGCCATTTTTAGCATTTTTAGTTTGTTTCCCAAAAAAATTAATAAATATAGGTCCTTTTTTCATAAAAAAAAAATGTTAAGGCCTCTGGTAGACCAGGAGAGCGCGGGTTTTTTAAAGCAAGTCCGGACTTGATTCAATATATTGTTGTTTTGGTCTTTGTGGGAAATACTTCAGTATTAATATCATATCAACGCTTTCAACCTAATTTAGGACCAAAATAGAAACTATTCAAGTTTTTCCAAATACATTACCATCCTGAGGATATGCAATTACTTATTTATACAAAATTTCACTTACCTGTGTTTATATGGATGTAATATAGATCGTATATGGTTGATACTACCAATAAGGTAGCGAAAAAAGACAAAACAAAACTGAAACAGAAAAAAGGTAATTTTATTATTTATTCTTATACTAGTAGTCATACACTGTTGCAATGGCTCCGTTAGTTAATGGTGGACTTATGTCATCTTTCGTTTGGCAGTAAGCTACCGGAGAACCTATTAAGTTTAAAAGAATTTCTCTGGCATCTCCATCTGTACAATTTCTAGGAAGACAAATAGCCCATGGTGCACCAGCATCTGCGTCATTATTTGCTGTTCGGACTTGTGCGTTTGTTATCCGTCTTGCTGTTTTCCTGAGGTGTATCTGAATATGAAGTATATTTAAATATAATTAATTTAGTTCAAATCAGTTTACGAATACCGCATTTTATATTGGTTTTCTATTCAGATACTACATTCCAATGTGTTTATCATTCAATAATAATGATGTGTTATCGTATGCGGTCACGATTATATCGGCGATATTTGCTGTTGAAGAGCACACCTGTTGTCGCAAAAAGTATTACACGTGTATTTCGATTTTATAAATAAAAAGGGACAGGTGAGTCATTTAAGAGCAAAGAATCTTAAACAGAATATGACTAATTTTTCGAATAAAAACCATTTATATTTCTCACATTTCAAAGATCACTTTATAATGAGTATCCAGTACTAATTAATATTCACTATATCACAATGCAAACAAACTCTAATCTAATTTCTCGCATGATTTTCAAGAACCAGTATTTAGTACTAATTGGTATAAGGTGTAGAAGTAGTTAATGCACACAAATATTAAAATCTCAGTTTGAAATAAATTTTTGAACTGTTTTTTAAAATAAATATTAAATTGATGGTACTGATAGCAGAAGGGTTGTCTCTGCTGATAGTGATGGTATAAACATTGACGCATCTTCTGCCACCTTAATACCCAAATAACAATTTAAATGCTATTTAACCTGATTCTTCTTTTAAAAAGGTTTATAGAGTACGTTTGTAGATTAATTAGTTTTAAATTAGGTTTATCTGAGACCGAATATGTTCCTAGATTATAAGATTTTAAAAAACCTTGCAGTGTACTGAATCATAAAACCCTTTTTGAACTGTCTCTAGCTGTAGTATTGTAGCAGCTTTATTATAACTGTTCACTGTGGTAAACCCTTTGGTTTTAAAAAATCCTTCAGCGACAGATTTGATTTAATCAATTAGCTATAATTATTTAACGAAGTATAACAGTTTTATTCTCAAAGCGGCCAGTTTAGAAAAACGCATAATAATTTTTTATAAAATTTGCAAAACTTAAAAATCGTTGATGGGATTGTAAATTTTTTGTGGCGGATTTAGGATCTGGTCAAGGGTGGGATAACAACAGTGAGGTATTTAGGAGGGATAGTACTAGTAACCCAAAAAGCAATTTTGCGACTTGGGACCACATTTGCACAGAAGTTAACGTTGTATTAGGTACCTATAGAAAATCGTCATCATGTCACCCACGACCTCTGGCTAACTAGACGACGTCGCTTATCAGTTGTTGTGACTAAAGTAAAATAGACACATTTTAACATCTAGCAGAATACAATATAGGGACTGTGAACGATAGTGTCGTAGGTTTATTATTGATGTTGGGGAAACGTCGTCATAAGATTAAATTATCAACGCATAGATTACAGCAATTCTTTAACGTATTAGAACGACGCATCTTGGTGTAATGCGTGCATGATAAACGGGGTAGAGGAAGAACTAAAACAAACAACATAACCTATAAATTTTTATTGTGTTATTCTATTAATCTCATGATTTTCTTTGTCGGGTTCCCTTTTCAGTATCAATGGAGACCGATCATTCAAATATTTAATCACTTTTCATAACTAAGCAGTCGTATATGGTGCATATTTTAGAAGAATTCATACAAAAACACGACCGAGGTTGCTTTACACAATTCCGCCATTTTTTCAAGACCAGCCCGAGGACAAATGTACAGTTATAATACAACAAAAGATAAGTGTATAAATAAGAGCGCCTCGAGCACTCTGCGAGTTTTTTCGTCCTAGACTTTGACTAGCATAGTTCGTGTGTAAATTGTTCATAAAAGTAAATTGTTAATTAACGATCCAAATAAATAAATTTTCTTAAGAATCTTCAATTTTTGTTTTTAAAAAACCAATCGCTCGTCTACGATTCTTAAGTGGCGCAGTCGGGATCGGATTTCTTCAGTTACAGTCAAAAAAACCGAAAAACACAGTAACGTACGTTTCAACGTTTAAGAAGAGGAACCTGAAAAACCATCATTTCCAAACTATCTGAATTGAGTAGGGTAGTTGAGAAGACATTTTACAACATAACAAGGTTAGTCATCTTTGGGTCGAAAATACTCCACGGGGGCATCGCGCCTACAACACGCAGGAGTCCATCGAGGTCCGCCGGTTGAAAAACCGTCCTGCAACGTTTAGAATAGGAAGGCGGCATCGCGCTGACATCAGGTTGGAATCATCGAGATTTTCGTATCGTCAATACGGTACCCACCAACGATTAATTTAGGATAGAAGAATCACTGGCATATCTATCACGTAGGGTAAGAAGCGGAGAATAGAGGACATAAATATTCCACATAAGAGGGGCGTCATCTCTATTCCCGAAAATTTCAAGAAAAATCGACGATTATTTCATTTTTAATAATTTTATTTTTTACATTTTTTCAGAATTTTATTTTATTTTTAATTTGACATCAAGATTCAACATCAGTAAGAAAATCAAGAAAAGAAAAGGATAAACCAAGGGTCTAAGAGAAAGTATAGTAGACTACGGTGAACACAGAGCTAAATCTTTCCCTAAGAACACCAGCTGAGGCTTTGCACCTAACTTTTGAGTAGTCGAAAAGACTCACTAGTTAGAAGCCCTACAAGCAAAGAAGACAAAGTACTTCACTTTCAAAGACTGAGTGCGAACCCAAGTCGCTCATAGATAGTGTTGGCTCAAGCTAGAAAACATCTCTAAAAGAAACCATCGAGACCATTAAATTACTATTTTTATAAATATATAACACATAAATTTATATCATATATTTCATATTTTACGTTTAAGTATTATAAATATCATAAATATTATTTATTCAACGTTCAACTGCAAATTTATAGACGTACAGAAAGAATATATATATTTCATTTAATTCTAACAAAATTTAAATAAAATTTTTCATTTAAAATCACTTTTAAATTTTAAAATATCTGTTTTACTTTCAGACTATTGAGACAGTGTAATAGAGCATTACTTATTTTGCAATTTGTAATCAATCGTTACATATTTGAGATGATCAAAAAGTCACTCGTTGTTTTTACGTAAGTCAATTAACTAATGACCGATAATTCTAACGATATTAATCAGCTTTCGGATTTGCTTAATACTTATCTTTCACTTTCCGAAAATCCCCTTCCTGAACTTAGTCCAGTTCCTACTAACAAAATAAATTTAAATCCAAACATTATGGCCTTAAATACAAATACGGGACCACAAATTAGTGTTAGGGATTACTTAGACTTAATTCCACGTTTTGACGGTGACACATCACAATTATCAAATTTTTTAAACGCATGTGAAAATGTATTAACTCTTATGGCACCTAACAATAACCATGCGAGAATTTCATTTACATTATTGCACATTAGAACAAAATTGATAGGAAAAGCCGCGTTATTATTAGCATCACGGACGTATCGGAGTTTCCCCGAGTTAAAAGAAATTTTACTTAATATTTTTGGAGATCAACGTAACGAAGAATCTTTAATAGCCGATTTAACAATATTAAGACAAAGACATACCGAATCATGTTTACAATTCGCAGATAGATGTATCGATCTAAGAGGTTTACTTTTAGACAAAATATCTTGTTCGGATTTTCCCGCCGATATAAGAAATGCGAAAATCAATATGTATAATGCAATGACATTACGTGCATATTTAACCGGACTTAATGGCAACATGAGTCATCTACTTCGTTGTAAATCACCAGAAACTATAGAAGACGCTATTCATATGGTAACAGAGGAAGAAAATATTAACTATCATAGACAACAATCGGGCACATCCAACACCCAAACTTCTAGAAATGGCACACAACTTAAAGTGGCTAACACACCTGTTAGACCTACTTCATATTTTCAACGTCAATTACCTCAGTTGCATACAGGAATGTCACACCCTGTACAACATAGGGCACCTCAATTCCCAACACAACAGCGACAATTTTATACCCAACCGAGAGTTCCTTCACAGCCTATCAACGTGCAACCAATACCTGTAAAAACAAATTTTCCAACAAATCGACAAACATTTGGACCAGTACAAAATGTATTTAAACCAGACAACAAACCAATAGTAAGAAATTACGAACCAATGGATACATCGTCACACCGAACACAAATGCATTCAGTACAACATAGACAATTCCCACAACAAGAGCAACATAGAAAATGGTTTTCTCAAGAATTAAATACACATGAAGTTTTACCAGAAGACGGACAACCTGAGGAAGCATCATTTAGTCCATATGACGAAGACACCACATCATACGAAGAATACTTAGAATATCAAAACCAATTTTATCAAAAAGAAGATTACACGGGCAAACAGAACAACGAAAATGAAAATTTTCAGAAACCAGCCTCCGAGACATCGAAACAATAAATTTAAACACGCATAGCTCAAATAAATTACCATATATTATTTTACCCGAAATAAATGCTAAATTTTTAATAGACACGGGAGCTGCAAAAACTTTAATTAATGAATAATTAACAAAAACGTATTTTTCAAAATTTATACAAAACAAACCATTTTCAGTAAAGACATCTCATAATAAAAATATTCATGAAAATATAGTAACAATTCATCTTTCTAAAAATATTTAAACAAACGGAAATTTTACACAAACATTGCATATACGATTTCAGTCTTATTGGCATTGACATAATAACCTAGCTAACTGCGAGATTAGATTTCAAAAAATAGTAAATTCATCATTCCAGGCACGGAAATACAAATGTACGTGAATGGCAAACCTTTGCAAGAAACAATCTTATCTCAAGCTCACGGTAAGATAAAAATATCACCTTTCACATAACAGATAATTACACTAAGCACAAATTATCAAAATGACACCAAACTAGTTTTATCTTCGCAAGTATTAAATTGCTACATAGAAATTCCTTTAGGAATTAGTACGGTATACAATAACCAATTTAATTTATTGTTATAAATCCAACAGACATTGAAATTGAAATAGACTTGGACAAATAAGAATATTAATGCAACAATTCGAAATTAATAATTTAGAATTCGATCAAGAATTATCTAAAGACTCATTTAATAATTTTGTAAATTTACAAAAAAGCTAATCTTAAAAACTTAAGACTCAAACAATTAAACCAGGAAGAGTATAATGCGATACGAAAACTTTGTTTTAAATTATAAAAAACGACAGATTTTAATAAAAATTCAAGAAAATCCAAAACCATCAAAATCAAGCAAAATTGAAAATAAACACATCACCAAAGTTTATTTACCTCTTATCTATCAATCAGAAGATTTAAAAGATTTACAAAAAAATTATACAATTGGTAACGAAACATTTCATCTTTTCGCACCAAGGCAAGAAATTTATAGAGAACTGTCTATTATCTACACTATCTAATAACAATAACATCATGCCAACCACAGTTGACACCTATAAATGAGGACTCTGGATTGCTAATGGTACATCTTGGTCAAGCAAAAAACATTATTTCACATTGGGAATTAATGCACTACATCGATTTACAACCAATAGTCGAAAATTACATCCGAAACAAAAATACGTTTCTCAAGTTCTTTAATGCTACTAGAAACATATGTAATAATGCCGAAACGTATACCACACAAGTGTTAGAAAACGAGTTTCAAAAAACCGAGACTTTGATTAACGAAATAATTCCAACAAGTAGAGTTAAACGCGGATTATTTAACTTTATAGGCACAGTACAAAAAACATTTACCGGAGTTTTAGACGCGGACGACGGAGAACGCTACGAAAGAAACTTTAAAAATCTATTTGATAATCAGAAAATGTTGAAAACAGATCTTGAAAATCAGTTATCAATAAACAAAAGTTTTATTAAAAAAGTTAATAATACAATTTTTGAATTAAGCAAAAATCAAAAAAGAATTAGCTACAACTATGACGGCACTTACTTCATCTATAAACAAATTTGAAAAAACAGAACTTTGTATATTTACTGAAAGCCGTACAGCTTTAGCTTTAATATATATCGAGCAATTAAATTCACTCCTTACCGATATTAGTCTAATACAAACATTCTCAAGACATTCTCAATTTCATACAAGTATGTTAAAACCAATAGAATTACTTAACGAATTGAAAGATATTCAAAATCACTTATCACCTGAAATATTATTAATGACACAACCTGACTTACAAACGTTATCTATTTTCGAGAAAACGATACACGTTAAAACTTACCAAAGAGACACTAAACTTTACTTTATCCTAATGATTCCACTTACCTATAAAACTACTTTTGATTATTTTAAATTATTCCCACTACCAAATAAAAATAATCAAATCATCCTACCTAAAGGAAATTATTTATTAAGCAATGGTCAAAATCACGCGCTTACTACAAAACCATGTCAATCGATTATTGAAAATCTATATATATGTGAAATCGAACGAATGACAACATCTGAACTATGTATAAAAAGCCTAATTGAACATACCTCAGAAAATTGTACGAAGGTAACACTTTCTCAATATAATAATCAAATAATAAAAATAAAAGAAATTAATGCATATTTATTAATTATGCCTAGCATTCAAAAGATGCAAATTGAATGCACAAACAGATCTACTGATCTCAAAAGAATAGTAGGAAACTATTTATTAAGTATTGAACCATTTTGTAAAGTCACTATAGGAAAAAACATTTTAATATCAACTCATAAAACAATTGCTAAACCCAAAATATATCCACTATTTGATTTACAAATATCAAAAGATAATTTAAACTCACATAGTCAATATCAGCTTAATTTAACAACAATTAATTTTGACGAAATAAATGAAATTCATTATCAAGTATTATTTGAGGAAAGTATAATAAAAACTCACTCTGCTTGATATACAGACAGAGAGAACTGCCTGGACAACTTATGTTATTCCTATTATACTTGTAATATTGCTACTGCTTATTTTAATATATTATTATCCAAACTATAAAATGCTTTTATATACTATATTATGTTGTAAAATAAATAAAAATGTAAAAAATTTTAATTCTGTAAAGGACGAACAAATGAAACCTGAAAATAGCCAAATTAATTTAGACAATTTAAAGCCATTTTGACATAAATTGCCTTCTAAGGGTGGAGGAGTTATAATACAACAAAACCCTTACATCAGCTAAACGTGATACCCAGATAAGTGTATAAATAAGAGCGCCTCGAGCACTCTGCGAGTTTTTTCGTCCTAGACTTTGACTAGCATAGTTCGTGTGTAAATTGTTCATAAAAGTAAATTGTTAATTAACGATCCAAATAAATAAATTTTCTTAAGAATCTTCAATTTTTGTTTTTAAAAAACCAATCGCTCGTCTACGATTCTTAAGTTACACACTGTTGTCCACCACTGTGAGAAATAACGTGAGAGAAATGCGAATTTAAGAGATTTTGGTCAATCTAATTATGCTACTTAAAGTTCAAAACCACTAAGTAATCATTACATTGTATGTTTACAGTTAAATCCCTTAAATTTGTACTCAAGAAGAAGTCAAAAAACTTATCAGTGGGGGCGCGCGCTTGATTGCAACGTCCATATTTTACCATGAACTGATCCGCGTTGTAAAATTGTGGTATCACAAAGCTCTTAGAATCCACTAAAAATATTAGAAAAATATACTTTAAATTTTCGCTAATTTTGGTGCAATAGTTAGTTTTCCACGCAATGTTAAAACGACGTCGTTGGTCTTCAATGTCAGCCGCATACCAGCGATGTAGCGACCCTGATTTTATCCACCGAATTGATTCAAAGGCGAGTCGGATACGACGTTATCCTACAACTAAACGTCAGGAAGAGGCGTGCGATGACATTGATACAAAATTAAAATGCTGCTTGGGAAAACATCGACTTTTTTCTTCTTTCTAGAGTTTGGTTAAGTTGAACGTCTCCCGAAACAAAATCCTACCATTAGACCACAAAATTAGGATTTTGTTAGATATTAATACTAAATTTTCATTTATAGTGGATTAAAGCAACCATGTATTATATATTTCCTAATTTATGTGCAAAATATGTTTGCTTTATTGTAGGCAAGAATGATTTAAAATAGCATTGGGAATAATTATTTTAAAACAGTTTTATAACTATCATTGTTAAAGAGCAAATTAGATATTCAAGGTAGTATTAAAGGTTTAATAAAACCTTTCGTCTAAAACCAAATACTCTTATTTTAGATTTTATCAAGCCCTCCAAGCCTGCACAGTGATAATTAAGGACTTTATACGTGGAATAAATTTTATAACATATTACGCGATCGCGACCACGGTCGCGATAGCGATGACGTTGACCCGTCTTTAGTAAACAAATTAATCCGCACCTACTTGTTGCGACTTGTTGGTGATATAATCGGCACGCCATCATTCATGTGGTATGTGGTAGTCGGTGATATATTTCGTTAGCGTTCAGACGCTGCAAGTTACGTTGATCGCTGATGTTGTGCAGTAAATATGGACAATTTCACCGAGAAACTAAATGTAAATGTTGAAAATATTAAAAAGCACAATATTTGATCTCTTGCACCCTGACTGCAAATATGTGCGTGTTAAAAACGAAATATAGGAAGAAATTACTAAAGATATAAAGTTAGGTATTACTGGTGGCAAGTATTGGCTGCATTAAATACACCTTCTTTTAAAAATTGTGTCTATTGTAAGCCGCTACCGCGTATATGTGTTTTCAGCTTTAAACTCTTAGCTTTGACAATCTTCTGCAGAGCGTTATTATTTAGGCCCTTTTTTGGGTTTATTAGACTCATCACTGCAATATAGATTTATGAATAGTTTTATAAACTATTCTTATGATTATGAGTCTTGTAGGATACTGAAAAATTTAAATTGTTATTTGAGTATGTATAATAGACCGAAAATATAATATAGTAGAAATAAAACCTGGAGCAAAAAACTAAATGCATAAAGGGTATTTATTTGATCATTAGAGACGTTACGAAATAAATGTAGGAATCATACCTACATTTTGTTTGTCTATTACGAATTGTGTAGGTATAGCCATCTCTTTGTATAATATAATAAATAAAATGTTAGAAAGAAGCTGGTTCTGAATTGTCAGCTCAAAGTATATCATGGAAATTGACGCCTTGTAAATGTGATTTTAATTAACGTAGTGTCAGTAAACTGCTTCTTTATGTGGAATGTCAAAATCACACAATTATTGCTTTCAAGAATTACTTACTTGTTGATGAATATCGCTCAAATTTATATTTGTATTGGTAATAGAGGAAATGTCTATTGATAAATACCCTAGACAGTACTTTCCTTCAATAAGACCATCTTTTGATTCGGTTTCCAAGCATTGTTTAAATTGTCCAAGCTCACCAAAGTTGTATGAAAAAATAACACCAACGGGAATTTTAGATGTGGCATCGAACACTAAAATAGTTGACAAAAAAGTATTTTACTATTTTTAAAAAAAAAATTCAATTTCTCTAAATACTACGATGTCTTTTAAAAAACTAAATACTAAAACCAAATTTACTATTTAAAAAATAAAACAAAAAATACTGCAATTCTTTATATGTTATTTAAAGCAGGGAGTAAAAAATAATCTTTAGAGGTTCCTTTAAATCGTTCATACAAAATCTGCATATACATTGTGATGTGATGCACTTTTCATGAGTATTGAGTACACCCTTGTATCTCGGGAATTATAAACCAGATTAATTTCAAATTTAGGTGGTAAGTATAGACTCAAAATGTGATTGTTTTGACGTAATCAACTTTAATATCGCTCATTGGCGTACGACTCTGTGGTGGGAATTTGGGGCGAATTTTGTAAACAGTATATCAGGGATTTTTTATAGAAATTTTGATTTTAAATTCATTTTCAGCATCAAAAATCCCCTCATTCAAAAAAAAATTATATATCTGATGTAGCTAGCACATAACTTTCTTATACCTTTCCAAGAAGTCGTGGGATCTTGATGAGGTGGAAAAACTTAAGTAACTGCGATGATTCTTAGAGCGATGCTGGCGGGAGTTTTTATACTCCTGGTAGGATCACCCTTCTGTGGGAACAGGGAAAACATTAAAAATAAAAACAAAAATAAACAAAAAAAGGTTATGCCGGTTAAAAGGCCAGAGGTTCAACCAGGAAACCAAACGGCTTTGTAGGCTATAGGGCCAAAAACGTAGCCAGAAGGACAAACGGGGGTGCTACAGGCCAAAAGGTCACAAACAACAATCAGTCCTAAGGAGAGGGAGGATGCTAAAGCTGCAGGGCCAAGTACATCCAAAGGCTCCAAGAGAAGTATCAGGGTCGACTAGGTCGAGGAGGTAGACCTAATTACAGACGAGGAGGTCCACACCGCACGTCTGTCGGGAGCCTCTAAGAGGAGACTCCAGGATTTGATCAAGACAAGTCGTGATTACTTGGAGGCCAAAAAGGCCGTAATCAAAGACAATCTGATCAGATTCCAAAAAGGCCAACTACAGGCTAAAGATCCCGGGAAGGCTAAGCAACGCCCCAAGGGAAAAAGGCAGGCCAGGAAGGCAGACAGGAGGCCCAAAAGAGACCCCGCCAGAGAACCGTCATGCCTCCCAGCGGACAAAGGCAGAAAAGGGCCAAATTGGACGAATTGTCCTTCAAGGAAGCCCTTTCTGCTGATAAATTTGCGGTAGTGCAGGACGGGTTCCCACTAGAAATGTTGGAACCGGAAAGGCTGAAAGCCATCTAAAGCTCCATCATGATCATGGAAGACGAGAGGATTTCGTTAGAAGGACCTCAAGTACGATTTGTAAAATACACTCATAGACCAGGCTACTTATTGGTAACGTGCGCGGATGCAACAAGTGCACTGTGGCCTCGGGCGGTCGTTTCCACACTCCAGCCTTGGAAGGGCGCAAGCATCAAAGCGTTGGAAGGGAGCGAGCTTCCGGGGTGGCACGCATGCAGCGTATACGTTCCCGATGAGGACGGCGAAAGGCTAGAGACCAACAGAATACTCACCAGGCTGAGGGTTAGTAACAGGGGGGCTAAACACAAACCAAACGGTGTTTGGTTGGAAAAACCCATCGAATAAAGGGCAAGTCTGTACCTTCTCCATGGATAAACAATCCATGGAAGAACTAAAAAAAACTAGAAATGAGAAGGATTAAGTTCCGCCCAAATTAACAGGGACACAAACTAGACAGGGAGGTTCTACACTAACCGCCTGCCCAACAAGGAAGCTCCTCAGACCAAATTGGCCAAAGTTCGCCCAAGATGCTTGTAGCCCAACAGCGGATAACGATCATGGAGGTGGAAGAACCTGCTGGGGAAGACGTCTTTGGAGAGATCTTCGCCGAAATAAAAGAAAAGATCAGGGTCTTGCAGGTGAATCTCCATCATGCCAAGGCTGCTTCGGTCATTCTATATAGGAGATTCGAAAAAGAAGCAGGCCTAAAGCAACCACAAGGTAAGTTGTACAATATATTTTCAAGGAAACCAAGAGCGTGTATTGCATAATAAGTTGCACATTAATCCCGATGCGTTGCACCGATAGTTTTGTTACAGCTACCTTAACAGCGCTAACGGAGCAAGGGACGAAGACCTGAATGATATGCTCCGCCTACTTCCCAGGCGAGGAAAGAACATGTCCTCCGCAATTATTGAGCTACGTAGTTGCCTATTGAGGGGGGAGAAACCCTCCACTAATAATAGGAGGCGATGCCAACGCATACCACACAATATGGAGAAGCATCAATACAAACACAAGGGGTGAGTCTCTATTACAATTCATTCTAGGTGAGGGGTTACTAAGTATAGCTACACTACAGTGCGTAAAGAAGTCTTAGATATAACCTTATCTACAAGTAATATAAGCAATAATATTAAAAATTGGCTTGTGTCAGAAGAGCCATCCGGCTCCGGTCACATGCACATAAGATTTGACATCACAACTCCATCCCTCACGGAAACAAAGTTCAGAAATTCCCGAGAAACCAACTGGGAGTGATACTCTGAATCCCTCAGGGTTTATTTGGAGGGAGTAATAGCGTATGAAAGAGATGTAGAAAGCCTTGAGATGGTACCTAGTGAAACAGGTATGCGAGGTGATAATAGCTGGAGGAAGAATGAGAATATTCTCAAAATCCACCAATTGCTCATTTTGGATATTTTTAGCTCCGGAATTTAGTGGTTACTTTGAAGGTCACTCTTTTCTTGCATAATGCAATGAACGCGCTCTGCTATCCCATTCACAAATGAAGCAATACATTTTGTATAACCAAGCTGCATCCTAGCAATAAGGCTATCTTTAAAATCACAGCAAATACTAATACACTTAATTGACAAGTTTTTTTCCTCCAGGTCCCCCTGACTGATACAGTCATGGTGACACTGCAGCCGAAGCAGCTTATTGTGTCCTTTCCTGGTTATCTATACCCTTCCAGTGATTCCTGTGTTGCTGATTATCCAATACAGTGTTATGAGCAAGTATTTTGTGTGCAAGTATTCTCAGGTTTGTTTTTGTTTCCACAAAAATGTTTTGTCTTTTACAATCCAGTATGTGATGCGCTGTTTTTGGCACCTTTCCCTAGAGCCTGCAACCCAGATCACCTTCATTTTTTGTAGGTGTTCCCTCACTGGTGCATGATCTGTCAGTAACCTTGTTACAATTCTCAGCTGGTTCCTGCTTAGCGTAAGCAGTTGCTGAGTAATTTTGTGCATGGTTTGGTTATGTATGCTTTGCCGTGTCTTTGCCCTGGTAGGTTTCACCAGTATCTATTGTGTTCTTTTTTGAGCCAGTCTGATACGCACCTCTTTGCAGTGTACTTTGGCACTGCAATTACTGGTTTCAGGCCAAAAAATACTGTAGATGACCCTTGTTTGGAAAGTTCGTCAGCTTTATCGTTTCCTGGTAACCCACTAATCCTGGCACCCAGTCAGCTTATATCATATTATCATACGACTCTTTCATATGAACTGCATGTCCTGTATGAATTGATGGTAACAAGTTCCATTATGGAGTAGAACAGTTTTTAAACTCAATTTAGAAGCTTCCAGTCCTCAGGTTTATGCTCAATATTAAGTGATTTCATTAAACCAATTATGTCACTACAAACTACAAGATCCAGTTCCATTTAAAAAAACTGAATAAAGTATTTTTGTCAATGTCGGTATACAAACACTATTACATTTTCTTCTAGAAGGTTTCATTCTTGTAACCTAAAACCTAACAGTTCTGCTTTATTTTTTTAGAAGATCTAAGTCTCTGATAATGTCGGTTAGATCATTTTATGTAATTTTGTGTGGTTCTTTATACAGATAACTAGACACAAAATCGGAATTAGCTGAAGCCAAAGATTCAAATTAAGAAGAATTTTGCACACCAGCCAATTGTTCATCAGATTCAGATGAGCTAGGAAGAGGAAGGTCTTCTAACACCGGTCGAATTTCAGATGGTCTGTTGGGGTAATTTTTGATCCTGGAAATTTATTTTTGTGAAAGTGACACTATATAAAAATAATAATCTGTTATATCATCTGAAGGTTCTCTTCATACCATAGGAAAAATAAAGTAAGCCTTGTAATCAATCGCCGAGGTGAGATACGCAGCTATTACAGCAAAAATGCAACGCCCATTTTTTATCTGGCAGCCGAAATATAAGCTGTAAGATGTTCTTATCGATGGAGTTAAGGATCGTTTTTAGGGCGCAAAAATTATGTCTCCAGAAATATAGTAGAAATTGTCTGCACTATTAACATACACGGCATGGTCGATTATTGTATACTAACTATATTCAGCAATTGTCAGGTACCAGCAGTAATCTAATACAAACTGAAGGGGGCCTCGCCGAAAGTGAATTCAAGTAGTTGTATGTTAAAACGACGATTCACAATAAATAATTGCCACACACTTTCACAGTATCGCTACACAAATAATTCTCTAAGTACATACAGAATTTTCAAAATGAAGAGATAAGAGCACTATGAGCACCATAGCCCCACGTATTTTCAAAAATAGAGAAAATTAACGATTTTAAAGTCCAAATTGATATTACACGGTAACACAAACTAAAATTGACCAATTTCGTCACCGAAACATTTTTAATGTTGACCAGAGTTATTCAGAAAGAGAATAAATAAATCTACGCTATCATTAACAGAAACAATATTTTTTCAGGTCCCCAAGTAAATATATGGTAAACAACAACCTACTGTAATTAGGAATATGAATTAATATTTAAAGATAAATTTATACTTATTCTTGATGTTTCATTCTAGGGATGTTCATATGAAAGTTAGGTAATTTCTTCATCTCTAATTATTAACGCTCATGAACTTTGGAAACAACATAAGTAGTTCTGTAATTTTTTTATTCAATTAATTATTAAAAGTACGGGAGCTTATTACTTTATCAGATGTTTGCACAATATTTAGAAAATGTCCTTAAAATTATTTGTCATCTTTAAAATGCCATAGAGATTTCTTATCGTCAAAAATATTTATAGCAAATAAATTAAATCACTAAGGAACAAAGATTATAAATAATCAATTACATAGTCGAAAAGTAGATAATTTAATTGAACAAAAGGAGATTAACATCTTTTTTTATCTTTCAGTCTAAAAAGTGTTCTTACGTAGTAATTTTTCCTGGAAGATGAAATCAGTAGGTATACATGCTTAAATAAATATTAGAAATTTAGGAAAATTTAAATTGGACTGTGAATGGGACAGGTACAGTGTATTCCGGAAATAATTAAAAATATCTTCACTATAATATACATTCTTCTAATGATTTTTTTTTAAAATTATTTTTAGGTAGATATTTATTATAGGTCGTTAATAATTTGTTAACCTCAAACTTACTTTACGGTGGTTTTTTTTACAGCTCCATACTGATTAATTTTTTTGTGTAATTTTAAGGGTGAACTGAAATATGGTATAGTTTATAGAACAGACGGAGATGACCAATGATCTCGGTGGCTCTAATAAAATGCAATGGGTGAATGTGAAAACGGCCAAGCCCCAATTAGTTTTAAGATTTGCAAATTATAATTTCTTTTTGAAAGTCAAGTTTTTAAATATATTTTTTTAGTTATTAAATAAAGAGAAACTACACAAAAAACAAAATTTACAAAATTCGTCAAACTGCAAAATTTATTTTCATGTAAGTACAGGGCACAATAAAAAGCTTTCTCGAGGTTTAAGCTATCTATCGGCATCTTGATCTTGATCTAGTAGCCATGGTTTTGACATAAAGTGAGAATAATTTAATTAGTATTAAATTTTTTTCGAGATGCGTCATTGTTGTCTTAGTCATTAGTATTTTTCCTAATTTAATTAAATTACGTTGGAGTATGTCAAATATTTATAAAAAATAATCATTTTATATTACAAAAAAGTTGACATAAATAATAGGAGCAGAAAAACAGGCAATACAAAAAATAGGCACTATTTTAAAAATTCAGTTATTTTGAACCTACTTTAATCAAATTAATAATACCTAATGTTTATAGGAACTATTCAAAGTGACTTCCCAGTACGTCTATGAATTTCTGTAGAAAATTTTCAAATGATCCACTGATATTTCTTAACATATCTACAGCAATATTCTGAAAAACTACCCTTATTGTGCCTTTCGTATTTTCTTTTGTAGTTGTAGGAGTTTTGTACACTTGCTTCTTAACATAGCCCCACAAAAGAAGTCCAGTTTAGTCAAATCAGGGCTTCTGGCGGGGTCCTTCTCTTCATGTCCAACTATTTGGAGAAGCGTCGTTTAAATATTCGTCAATAGCTGCAGTGTGGTGCATACAGGTACCACATTCTCTTCCAGTAATTCTTCTAAGTTGTCTTCCAAAATTTCAAATAAATTTGACCATTCACACATAATCCCCAACAATTCCTCCACAAACATCAACGACCGTCTTGTTTGGCTACTTGTTTGTGACACATAAGGATTGATTCTGTCGCAGCAATGAAAATTATGAGAATTAACATATATTTTTTATAAAACGTTGCTTTATCGGCAACCAAAACAAAGTAAAAAAAAATTCTTTTTTGTCCTATTTTCTGTTGTGCCTATTGACAAAATTGTATTCGGTTTTCATAATTCCTATCAATCAGTTCCTGCATTAGTTGAACGCGGTAGGGATGAAATTTGTTTATTTGTAAGATTCGATATATTGAAGATCTGCTGATATTGTCTTGCCAATTCTCCTATATTGCGGAGGATCTTCAGTCGTGCTCAAAGGTATGATTGTTTTGTATTTTTCGTTTGCTACACTTTTGGTTCTTTACCCGTATTTTCAGATCGTTCCATCAACCTCACAAATGATTCTTTAGAGGTCTGTCTTCTTTCCGTATGTCGCTCCTTATAAATTCAAGTTAATAGCAAACAATTTTTATCACTTGCACCCAAAACATAAACCATATCGACCATTTCTTCCCTCGAAAAATTCGTTATTGAAAAGTGCGAATTTTAAACTAATTTGGAAGTGGGGAAAAAGGTTGCACAAGATGTTAGAAATAGTGTATCATTTTTTTTATTAATAGGCAGATAATTTTAAAGTATGTAATTATTTTGTATTATAAGTGATCAAAATAGTTCATTATCAAATCATTTGTAATATTTATTAGTTGAATATTTCACTCAAAGTTTTGTATATATTCAATTTGACCACTCTCTATCGAATAATAGATCCATATTTATTTCTTGGGGTAACGGCTATTCTGTGTTCATTTCATTTGCAATATTATGTAAAACTGCACATGCAACGATCACTATTAAGACTTCTAGTTTCAATCGTATACCGTATGCTATTACAGGAAAATGTCTCTTCCAGGTACTAAACATACGTTCAACTGTATTTCTGATACGAGCCGTATTGGTATATATTCATCTGGGAAACCAGAATTCGATAATCTCCAGTACGTCATTGTCGTCCTCAAAAAATGTATTCATCAAATTCCATTTTACAAATTATTATAAATATTTGTAATAATAGTCAGTAATTGACGTAGTAAATGAAGTAAATTTTAAAAAACGCATGTTCACGTCTATCCTCGAATTTTAACCATCTTTATGCCATCATTTAAGTGTAAATTTAAAGGATAATTAAGGTGATTTAAGGTAGCTTTTAGCAATGGTACAACGAAAAATTCAGATTTAAGAACGACTTAATTTTAAACCTACCTTAAGTAGTACGGTGCAAACGGCCATTAATTAATGGAAATACACATACAGCGAATTAAACCTTGTTAAACCTTGTTCCAACCAAAATTATCATATTTTTTCGAATAACTCGGCAAGCCACATTGAAAACCAAAAATCTGAAGATCGTTGTGAAAGTAAGTTTACACTGAGAATTCAGAAATGTAAGAATATATAGGGTGTTTAATAAAAAAAATCTCGAAAATGCTCCCCTGTAGCCAGTCACTGTATATTTCACAATATTTTTAAAATATGTGTTCCTTTTGACGCTATACCACTTTCATAAAAAATAGCTTTCAAATGTCTTCTAATAAGGCTGATATTGGACTTTAACGCACTATTGGGAAACCCTGTATAATCATACAAGTATCAAAATTTGGCCATCAAAAATCGCCATTGAATTTTTTTTGGAAGAGGTCATAATTTTTCTTTTATTACTGGAAATGTTGCCCTGACTTCCAAAGTAATTTATGGATCCTTTGGTTTTCACAGAAAAATTCTGTTTGCAATGGGGGCAATAAATATCGCAAAATCGTACTCAAGCCACATTGTTTTACGGTAATTTAATAGCCATATCCGTACAGACAAAGACTCAATAATTATGATTTGAGTCACATTGTCATTATTTACTGCCGAGAATCTACCCGGGCCCGTCCCTATCCGGTGGTGCAAGGGATTCCTCGCACACCGAAGATAACGTGGCATAGGCAGCAAATATTCACAGTTTTAAAAAGCAGTAAATAAGTAAAGTAATTTGACTATTATATCGCGCATACTGCAAGTGTGATGCGACATTGGCCGATGATGTGCCGCTCAAAGTAGTACTTGTTGATTGTCGCGCGCATGCGCATGTTATTAGATCAACTAACAACTCGATGATTAAATTTTTCTTTTAGTATATTCGTAGTATTTGGCTGTAAGTGTACCGTTGCTGGTTCCTGTACCTGTACAGCGCGCAGTGCGTTAAGTTTCATTACACACATACAAAATAAAGTGCTGGATTTTTTGATTGCATATTACCTTCATTATTTTCCATTCCCAGATTGGGCAAAAAATATGTTTTCGAGTTGGTAAAGGATAGGCGGCAAATTACATTTCACACCCCAGCGCCGCAATAGCTAGAGACGGCCCTGAACCTATTATTAAATTTATGACATGCATTCAAGCACTCTGTATATGCTGTCTATATCTTTGGTGATAGTAATAAGTTAATTCTGTACCCAAATTAACCAAATAAAAACCGATCAGAAATATTAAAACGTCATCAATCATGTATTTACTTTTTAAAGCCCATGGATCATCTGCTGAGATTAAGTTTTGAAGGTACAATGCCAACGTGTCGTTACACTGGTTTGTAATTCTGCCGATGCTCTGTACATATCCAAACGTCCTTACTAACTGGTTTTCAAAAGCATACACCGAACTATGAGCGAAAATAAATATCGTTATCCAGACACACTTCATATTTTTTACACAATCACGATCGGATCGAAGAGTACTATTTTAATTGATTCTATATTGAAGTACTTATATGTATTAAAAAAAAATTATCATTGCTCATCTAATTTGTATATCTTACCTGAAAACTAATCAAAGTTGATAATTTGATAAATAACAAAGGGTTTTTGCGGTAATAGCGAATGTGTGTAGGTACCATTATTTTTTTGGTCATCGTTTGTTTTTTTTGTAAGATTGCATTGCAAACCACAACCTGCTAGACCCTGCTTTAATCATTGCATTTAAATTAAATAATTACAAAACAATGTTTTTTGTCTAATTTTCACATTTATTTTTAACTATACGACTAGTTTGATCCTATTCGGACAATTTCAAGTAACTAAAAATACAGACTTATTCTTTAGATACAATATGAACAGCAAATAAGTTTGTGGTTGATTTTCGGTGTACAGATGTTGTCTTAAAAGCATAGAGGGTGAGGCAGTAAATTTATATTTTGGGTTGAATTTTTATCTGAACAGCAATAAGTTTGCTGAACTAAATTTAATGACGGGGAATTATTTATATCTGATATTTTAATATGTTACAATTTTTATTCTTATTTACCTTATTTATTTTCATAGCAAGTTTTTTTACTTTTTCCACAAATATGTAATAATTTTGGTATGTTATTAGTAATAGCCTGAATCTACTAAATGTTTATAAAAGTTAGAGTGTTGTTTTGTGCCCTCTATACCTTATGCCAAATGATCTACCTGTTTGACCTATATATGCTGCATTACATTCTGGACAATCTAACCCCACACGTTTTGTAAATTTCAGTTTTTTCTTTTGCGTTGTATAAAAGTCTGCCTACATTTTTGTTCGAACTGAATGATGTTTTTATATTAAATTTTGACAAGGTATTACCGATTGAATTAGAGAGGTATTCTGCATATGGTATTGAGATTTGAGATATGTGTTTTGTCTTTTTTTACGTTATTAATGGATAATGTTATTTTGTTTTTTGAAAATTAATTTATTTATTGTATTGTATTGTAATTGAATTATTATATGCGGCTAATTTATGAGAGAGAGGGTTATAGGAATTAAAAGGAATAGTAGCGTCACTGTACGTTGGTTTTCGGTAAATATTGTAGGAAAAAGATGTGGTTTGTCTTTTTTATAGTTAAGTCAAGAAAGTTTATTGATTTATTTTCGTTTTCTATTTCTGCTGTTGTTTATATTATTATGTATGCTATTGATACAATTTTAAAGTTGTTTTAACTGTGTGTCTGTTTCTTTAAAACCTATTAGGATAACGTCCACATATCTATAACAGAATATAATATGTTTTTTTGCTATCATAGAATTTAATATAGAATTTTTGAGAATAATCATGAATATATCGGATAATATGAGACTAAGTGGGGAACCTATAAGGTCGGTTTTTTTTTTATGAAAATGTCATCGTTAAATTGGAATAATTTAGTTTCAAACATAAGTCGAATGCTTGCAGAATTTCGGTTTGTATATTTGGAATAATTTTGCATTTATTTATTAAATTTTAAATTAAAGGTAAACATTCGGTAGATATTAGGGAATATATTCAACACATAAAAGTATACACTGAAAGAAATTTCAACTAATCATAAATAAAAATTGACTAACCCCAAAAAAATATCTATATTAAATAGGCTCTAAATAGACTGCTTTGTAATCGCAACAAAAACGATTTTGCTAAGACGCACTTATTTACCGGTAAAAAAAGTTGTTCTAAATATTTATTTATTGCTGTAAGTTTATAACTTCACTATCAGGAGTCAGAATCCTATTTTTAACCTTGCAACGAGAAAAAAGCTTTTCCTGTCGCTAATTGATGACTTTGTAACGACTATACAGCTTGCACTGTATAAATAATAAATATCTAGTAAATACAGCAAACACACTCCTTTTTATTCTGGTAATCTCACTTTGTAAACATTGTATAAATATATTACTGGATCTAGCAGAATTTTATTGCAGCCATTAGAAAAAAATGCAAGCACACATATGATGGTGATTGGTGGTAGGTCGATGTATTCGTTTGTTTGTTTTTGTTTGCGTTTGTTTGTGTCTGTGTGTTTGTTTGTTGGTTGTTTGTTTGCTTGTTTGTTGCTTGTTCGTTTTTGTTTGTTTGTATGTATGTATGTACGTATGTATGTATGTTTTTTTCGCGGGGGCGGGCGGGCAATAGCAAGCTACCCACAAGTGGCCCCCTGACTCCGGAGCACCACCCTGGGACCGCACTCGCATTACTTCGGTGTGGTGTCCATATTCAGCCATTTCCCTACATCCCCCGTCCTCTTTCGTGATTAGGGGTTCAGGAGCCCCTTCCCGCTCTCTGTTGGCCTTTTCAGCCTGTTCCGTCTTTCTTTTGTCCTCCATGATATCTTTAATGTAGGCCGAGACCGCCGTCCAGGCCCTCTCGTCTTTTAGCATGGCAGGAGCAAGGTCTTCCACACTCAACTCTTCGCCAAGTGTCTCGTAGAGTTTGGACCTCTCACTTTCCGTTTTAGAGCACTCGAAAAATGTGTGCTCAGCATCGTCCAAAATATGACCGCACAGCAGACATGCAGCGCTCTCAGTCTTCTTAAATCTGTGCAAATACTGATTGAAGCATCCGTGCCCAGTACTAGCCTTGCTAAATGGCCCACTGCGCGCCATTTTCTTTCAAGAAAAACTGATTTAAAAGTCCTTTCTCGGCTACCTCGAAAACCCAATACCAATTTTCAGTCAAAATTATGTACTTTTTTATGTTCTTGGTCGCCATATTGGATCCGCCATTTTGTATTCTGAAAAACTGATATCAAATTCGTTATCAGCGACCTCGAAAACCACTTGGTAAAAATTTTTTAAAAACCTACTTGATTTTTCGAATTTTGTCCAGCTATTTCTGGTGTTTGGCCCACTGTGAGATGTCAAGAATCGGTAGTTTAAATATAACTACACACTTAAGACTCACCCTGTATATATATATATATATATGTATATATATATATACATATATATATATATATATATATATATATATATATATATATATATATATATATATATATATATATATATATATATATATATATATATATATATATATATATATATATATATATATATATAATAAACGTCGTTGATACTGCAATAGGTCGCATGTCAAATAATGTAAATGTGCAGGAGAGCGAAAAAACAAGTAAGCGTTCGTCTGGAACAACTAAAAATGCTCCTATTTGCTTAAACAACAACTAATCAAATTTTTTTTTAATGTGTAGACTACTGTTACATTAAGCTATGATATGACATGAAATTATTATCGTTTATTTCACTTTTTTGGTGTTTTATGTGACACACGACTTATTGCAACTGTTTATTAAATACAATTTGGTGACATAAGAACTGCACGCTTATTGTCGGTGAACGATTTGATGATTTGATAATAATTCGAGACAGCTGAAATTAAATTAAAATACACTGTTTAATTCAAACTCTTTACTGTTTAGAAAAATGTTATAATTGATTAAAACACAAAGCAACTAAAAAATGTATGCATAATTAAACATAAAGAATGATAAAACTAAAAAAATTTACTCACGTATTTAAATTTTTGAACCTTAACTTATTGAAAATATTTTAGGATATGTGTCCACATTCCTTAGAGGTGCAGTTGTGGTTTAAGTTATTGTAAAAGCTATGGTAGTCTGGTTCAATAACCGACTTTAATTGTTGAAGATGATTAAATTTTGTTTCCTCAATTGGGCATGGTGACGAATAGAGGGGGCCGTGGTCTATTGGAGAATTTTTTGCCTTCCTAGATGGTCTACGAGGTAATTCTGCCCAAGAACCAGAGAGTTTTAATTTGTATTTAATAGTTCCCCCTGGTAAATATTGGAGTGCGCAAATATCTATAACACATGGATCCCCTTTAACATTTCCAGGTCGAATGCTGGAGTAAATACCAGTGTTATACTTAAAAAAATCACTATATTTTAAAGATATTACATTGTAAGGCGATGGCTTTTCTCTAGCTGTCTTGATGATTTGAACATAATCAGCTGGAACGGATACCTCTCTCCTCCTTCCTAGCTTTCTTTCGATCACACTATGTATGGAATCGACTTCCATTTGTGTGTGACCGACCTCCAGGTATTTCTGTTCAATAATTAGGTCTTGTTCCATAGCCAGTTCCAAAAGTCCGTTTGACATATTTACATTCCGATTTTGATAGCAGCATCCGTCACTCCAAATTACAATCACAGATGGATGATACTTGTCTATTTCAGTCCTGAGAAATCTTATCATATTCGATACAAAGATATCGCTTTCTAATCCCCCATTTTCTTCATGCCACAAAAAACATGATACTTCTTTGTTGTAAAGGTTGTAGTATGTAAGATTGTGGACTTTTAATTTTTGTTTATAGTACATCGCGGAGGCTTGGGTATGACGGCATAGCAAGACAGCTTGCAAGTCCATTGTGTAAATACATTTATTATTGTCTGTTTCTTTAGTGCTTTCTTTGTCCTTGTTTTTTTCGTTTCGTGCCTGCTCTTTTCTTTCAACGTGACTATCATATTCAGTTTTTTCCAGGGTGCCCTTCTTGCACATAATGCATTTGTTGCACTGGTCCTTTTTTTGGAGTGTAAATTTCCAAATTCATTGATCTGAATACTTTCATGAAGCTTCGCCAAGAGCATTGCGTTTTATTCTCACGCTGACAGTGGTTAAGGAATTCACGGTGCAAATGCCTGTAACTATTCCAAATAGGTTCTAAGTATAATTTTCGACTGGAAGCTCTGCAATAGTGGGATACTACCTTTGGCAGGTCATTTAAAAAATCAGCTACGTTTTTTGAACGCTCAGACTGATCAGGAACGTTTGGAGTTTGTACATCATTATTTGGTCCAGAATTTTGATTCGTAACCCATATTTGAACAGTTTTCTCCCCAATTCCAAGTGTTGCTAAAAACATAGATTTACAGACTTGCTTTTTCACTGTTTCATTTTCATTTTTCAACGATAAGTAATATTTATAGCCAAATTTCTTTCGTGACTCTCGTGGTACGGTGTTGAGTCTCCTGTGCTGTGGCTGGGAATGCAATACAACACCAGATATGTAAATCTGTTTGGCGTTCCAAGTCGGCAGCCTCAAAAAATAATCAAAAATACGTGTACGCTCTTCTTCGGAAACAGTACAACATTCAAATTTCTGATGTGGCCCCCTTGCGACTTTATTAATATTATGACCTATACAGCGTGGCTTCATTTGGCGTTTCTCTTTAAGTACTACTTGCTGGTACTTGCCCAAGTCATTCTTCTGATACCCCATATACGCATTACCTTGAACCCTAGCCTGGGCACCCTTTGCCCTCTTCCACGTTTTAGGATCACCTTGTCCTTTGCTTTTGCGTTTTCTTTTTCTTCCGTCCATTCTCTCAGTTTCCATTTCTTCATTTAAATTAACTTGATCCTCTATAAGTTCCCTTTATTCATCAGGTTCTCTACCCCCCTCACTTTCTTCTATATTATTGCCTTCCTTTGTATTTGTTTCTTCATCTTCTTCATTTTCTTCGATTTGTACATCATCATCTGTGGATAGATAATCGCTATCATCACTTCCTTGAAAGGGTTCACTATGCGTGTCATCAGAATCAGAATCATTGTATAAAATTAGCTGTGTTTTCTCTGTCTGGTGTTCTGTAATTTCATCAACTTTATCTTCTGCTATAGGGTTAATTGGCAATGTAGGATCTGGCTCTATTAAGACAGCTTTATTGAATGGTTTTTCAAAAGATTTGTTGCTTCCGTTTGCGTCTTTCTGATGATTGTAACAGGACAAACTTGTAAGAGTGGCATAATTTTTCGAGTTTTCACCAATTTCTATTGTGGATATTTTTGAGGTGAAATTATGGTTATACCCATCTTCATTTAATTGCGGGACGGGCAATAAATTTGGCTCAATATTTGAAAATAATAAATCTCTTTTTCCAAATTCGATGTTTTCTGCTTTATTTGTAGGGCCCTCTGATTTAAAGTCAAGTACACGTAACGGTTCTAACGGTTTCGAGGAGGATTCATTGAGGACTAATCCTACCATTAATTTGCCTCTGCTGCTCATGTTTCTCTTAAAAACAAAAAATATTTTGATAAAATAATACTCCAACAAAAAAAATATGTAATAGGTCGTATGTAATGAAACTATTTATGAAAATAGGTCGTATGTCACAATATTTATTTTATAAATTAGTTAACAATGTTAATTAACATCAACTTAGGACTAAACCTCTTTCTATTTCATTTGGCGTAAAACCCGGTAACAAATAATTTACAGTATTTATTAGCGATTAAACACAAATTAAAAGTTTTTAAGTAAGGTTAATATCATAAAAATTCAAATTATTGCATAAATGAACAAAATTGTATAAATACTTGATTATTATGCATTAATACTTTAAAAGGTATTATAGTAACAAAAGTCCTACCTTTTTTACACTAAAAATAACACAAAACGTTGGCGAAAACCACAACAATTTTATCAGATGTTTTGATTAATAAACAACAGTGACATATGGAGTGACATACGACTGATTGCAGTATCCAATTCTGCGCCGTTGGCAACATAAGATAAATTTCAATATCAAAATATCTGCTTTCTGATTGGTCCATCATATACGAGGTTTTGCTGTATCATAAAGTAAGCTGCCCTGATTACCTAGACACCAAGAACCGAAATTGCATTTTTCGTGACATACAACCTATTGGTTACGAACTGTATAATTCATTGCTCTAGGTAAACCTGCATGCATTTGTAAACATGGCTGATGCAGATACAATGAAACAATTTATTCGCATTCGTGGATCAGTTAAACAAAAACTTACCATGTTAGAAAAATTTGTCAATACAATTAAAACGTCTGAACCTGATAAAAGGCCACCGTTGTCAGAGATTGAACTTAAATATAGCAATTACGAGTCTATTTTAAAGGAATTTGATAATATTCAATTAAAAATTGAAATACATTGCGAAGAAGCTCAGTTAGCTGAAAATTACAAGGAGCGCGAGAATTTTGAAACGAAGTATTCTAGTTTGATTGCATTTTTAAAAGATTTATTTAATAAATCATTCAGAAACTATCAATTCCCCTGCTGTTAGTAATTCGTCTAACGTTGTATCTCAGGTTGATTCATTACAGGGTGTTTTATTACCAAAAATTAAGTTACCAATATTCAAAGGCGATTACGAGAATTGGTTAGAGTTTAAAACGACATTTATGTCACTAATTCAGACAAATAAGGCACTTAATAATACTCAAAAATATCAATATTTACGAGCCTCACTAGAAGGTTATACAAAACGAATTATAGATAAACATTGGATTCACAGAAAATCATTACGAATCTGCATGGGATTTATTGTGTAAACGGTTTGACAACAAACGAGTATTAATAAATAACCATATTAAATCAATTTTTTAATTTAGAGCAAATGCAAAAGGAGTCAGCTGTTCAATTCAGACAGTTACTTGACAACATTTGTAAGCATATTTCTGCGTTAAATGGATTAAAATTATCCAAAGAGACATTATTTGATACAATCATAATATACACAATTGCTAAATAAGTTGGACGATACCACATACCGAGTTTGGAAAGAATTCAATTGTAGGGTGATCTTCCTAAAACAGACGAGTTTCTAGAGTTCTTAAAAGATAAAGCCGACTTATTGAAGTTTTGCATGATAAAAATTCCACAAGGTCAACAATCTAAATATTCAGGTAATAAAAATTATTCTCAATTTCACTTGTCACTTAACAATTTAAAATGTAATTATTGCAAAGGCCAACATTTGATTTATAATTGTCCAGAGTTTTTAAAAAATTAGATGTTTCTAGTAGAATAGCAAAGGTAAACAACTTAAAACTATGCAACAATTGTCTCAGAACAGGCCATCTAAAAGAAAACTGTCAATTAGGACCATGTAAAAAATGCAAATTGCATCATAACTCTTTACTTCACCGAGAAAGAAAATGTAAGAAATGATTCTAGATGAAATTTTTTATTGACAATGTTGCAAGTAATGACAGCATCGACTAGTACGAATCTCTTGGGAGACCCTAATATTTATAAAACACAAGTTTTGTTATCTAGCGTGGTTTTCAATGTAAAGGATACTTGACGGTAACATTCATCTCTGTCGACCTTTATTGGACAATGGCGCACAGTCAAATTTAATTTCAGAAAACTTTTGCAAAAAACTCAATTTACCATTAAATTCTACTAAACTTTCTATTGTTGGCATAAATCAAGTCATCTCAAATTTAACAAAAAAATGTAATGTTACGATCTTTATCACAATATAATAATTTTAAAACTTCTATTACATGTTATATTATAAAAACGATATCTAGTGAAATACCAGCACAAAGAATGCCTATTTCTAACTGGAACATTCCAGAAAATGTTCAATTGTCAGACCCACAATTTCAAGAGCCGGGAGATGTTGATGTTCTCATTGGTGCTAGTTTATTTTGGGATCTAATATGTGATGGTAAAATTACTCTAGGTAAAGGGTTACCAATTCTCCAAAATACAAAGCTAGGTTGGGTTGTCACTGGTACAGCACCTATTTCTTCCTCAAAATCTATTTGCAATTTTGCTAAGACCGTTATCCCTGAAGATGAACAATTGAAACGTTTCTGGGAACTTGAGGAAGTGTCCTCCAATTCTTTTATGTTCCAGGATGATCTTGAATGCGAAAAACAATTTGATCATAATACTTTTCGACAACAAGATGGCAGATTTGTAGTAAAATTTTCACTTAAATTTCCATTAGAACTATTAGGTGATTCTCAAGACATTGCAATTCGACGATTTTTTAGTCTAGAACGTCAATTTTCGATTAACAAACAATTCAAGTTAGAATATAAAAATTTTTATTAATTATACACTACATCGGGTCATGATGTAAACTAGATAACTCTAGTGAAGATTCCAATTTGATTAAGTTCTATTTACCTCATCACGGTATTTTTAAAAAAGAAAGCTTAACCACTAAGCTGAGGGTTGTTTTTGATGGGTCTGTCCTTCAGACACTGGCTGGTCTCTAAATGACTTACAATACGTTGAGCCAAAATTACAAAATGATTTAATATCTATTCTGTTGCGTTTTCGTATGTATGCATTTGTCGTATCAGCCGACATTATGAAAATGTATGGACAAATCATTATGAACCAAGAACACAGATCACTTCAATGTATTATTGTTGGAGAGATGAACCCAGCAAAGAGTTTTCGGTATACCTTAATTGAATACAGTCACGTACGGAACTACATCAGCACCCTATTTAGCAATAAAATGTTTAAAAAAATTTGGCATTAAATTAATCAGGATAAATTTCCCCAGGCTTCCAAGTTATACTCAACGATTTTTATGTGGATGACCTTTTAACAGGATCAAATGACTTCCATGAACTGTCAGTTATCTGTACACAAATTGCATCTATTTTAGGGAGTCAGGTGGGTTTATCCTTCGGAAATGGATTTCCAACAATAAAGAGGTTCTAGCTAACATCAATATACATGATGATGCTCTAGGAATCCTAACCTTAGGCGAAAATGAGTCCTCGAAAACTCTAGGTATACAATGGATTAGTCATACAGACTCCTTAAAGTATGAAATCTACATCTCAATTTATCAAATTATGTTTCCAAGCGACAACTTTTATCTGGATATTCTCAAATCTATGATCCTTTAGGTCTAGTCAGTCCCTGTATTCTCATAGCAAAAATCATCATTTAAAAATTATGGTCGTTGAAATTATCGTGGGACGAACCTATTCCTAACGATTTACATCACAACTGGTGTCAATTTAGAAACGAGTTATCACTATTAAATTCTCTCGAAATTCCTAGAAATGCAATAGGACAAGATTTTAATTTATTAGATGTACACTGTTTTTGTGATTCGTCTCAAGATGCATATACTGCATGTATATATTTACGAAGTCAAGATCTCGATAATAAAATCCAAGTTAACCTATTATGTTCCAAAACAAAAGTTGCACCATTAAAAACAGTATCAATTCCTCGTTTAGGGTTGGCGTGCCGCACTTTTAGGAGCTCAATTATGTCATCAAGTTCAACACTCTTTATCTTTATCTGTTCCATACTATTTTTGGTCCGATTCCCAAGTTGTGCTCTATTGGCTAAATACAGAACCTAAGTTATTAGAGGTGTTTGTTGCAAACAGGGTTTCGAAAATCTCAAAGCTTGAGCAATATAAACAACTGGAAATATATCAATACCAAGCCAAAATCCAGCAGACATTGCTTCTAGAGGAATTCTTCCATCTAAATTATTAGAATGTACACTTTGGTGGTACGGCCCAGAATTTTTAGGGACACCAACTTATGAATGATCTCCTTATTCATTCAATTTAAAAGACCAAGATATTCCAGATATAAACAGAATAAACTTAAAATTTTCTCAACGTCGACAAATAATTCTTGGGACATATTTAGTAATTTTTCCAGCTTTCTTAAATTACAGCGAACCATTGCATATTGCCTTCGCTTCATTTATAATTTAAGGTCAAAACCCTTTGATAAGAAAATCGGGTCACTTACATTGTCAGGAAATGGAAGCGGGTAACACAACCTTAATTAGAATTGCTCAGCTTCAATCATTCAAGGAAGAAATTTCAATATTAAATAAAGACCACTATTTACCTCCTAGACATAAACTATCCTCATTAACACCATATCTAGACGATAACGGTATAGTACGAGTGGGCGGACGCCTTAAATATTCATCTTTGCCTGGTGATACTAGACATCCAATACTACTGTCTGCTAATCACGACTTAACGAAACCTCATATTTTGTTATAAACATAGTACCTTTTGCATCTAGGTCCTCAATTGTGTTGGCAGCTGTCCGACAAACCTATTGGCCAATCGGCGGAAAGCATTTGGCCAAACGAATCGTGAGAAATTGTATGACCTGTTTTAAACTAAAACCAATTCCAGCATCTGCTCCAATGGGACCAATGCCCAATAATCGAGTTACTCCTTCATTGCCATTTCAACTAGTAGGCATCGACTATGCCGGCCCACTTTCGTTAAAAGATAAAAAAGGACGGGGTTCTAAAATTTCCAAATGTTATCTATGTGTTTTTTGTATGTTTTGTTTCAAAAGCAATTCATTTAGGAGTTAATCACAGATATGACAACCGAGTGTTTTCTGGCTTGCCTTAAAAGATTTACTTCAAGACGGGGTGTTCCAAACCTATATTTATTCTGATAATGGATTCACGTTTCGAGGTGCGTACAAATTTATTGCAAACACTTGGACAATTTTTATACAAAAATTAAAATCATTATAAACGAAAATGCTGTCAATTACAATATTTCATGGCATTTTATTCCCCTGTATAGTCCCACTTCGGCGGTTTATGGGAGCTACTCTAAAGAGCATGAAGCATCACCTTAAAAGAGTTATGAATGGTACAGTTCTTACCTACGAAGAACTTAGCACTACTATGTCATATAGAGGGAATCTAAATTCTCGTCCATTATCGGCTATGTCAGATGACCCCAATGACCTTGAACCCATAACTCCATCTCACTTTCTAATTGGTCGTCCTATTACCTCCTTCCTACTCCTGACTTACAAAACCTAGCTCAAAATCGATTATCAAGACTTCAACATGTCCAGCAATTGCAACAACACTTTTGGTCAAGATTTTCCAAGGAATATATCAGTCAACTTCATCAGTCCTACAAATGGAAAGCAAATGGCCCCTACAGAACTGAAGGTCGGAACGTTAGTTCTAATAAAAATGACAATCAGCCTTCTAATAAGTGGTTATTGGGACGAGTCCAAGGATTATTTCCCTGGTAGAGATCAGGTATCCAGAGAGTGGCGGAAGTCAGAACCTCCAACGGAGTGGTCAAACGTTCAGTGAGACATCTTTATCCTCTGCCACTGCAGGACGCAGTGTCGAGTGCGATCTAGTGTTGTGACCAGTGTTAATTAAGATAAGCTATATTAGTTAATTTGAAGCTTCCCCTTCAACGGGGGGCTATGTTAAGAATAGCCTTCTTTTCTGTATATTTTCTGACTTTATTAAACTTGGCAACAGGGCACATTTTCTACACATGTGATGTGATGTTAGTTAAGTTAGTTGTCTACATGCTTTCAATAAAAGCACATGTTCAATACAGTCCACTTTTATTCACGCTATTTGTTTCCACAATTACTAGTCTATTACCAGCGTCTATTCA
>JANEYF010005250.1:0-119957 GCA_029963845.1 Rhamnusium bicolor | reverse complement strand
CACTGCGCTACCTAGCTGGGTATGATGCAGTAAATTTAAATTTGGCCGTATTGTACATAAAACCGTAGAATTTCAGGATTTTCAAATATCGACGTACCTACTTCTCCAAATTTCTTTTATGCAAAAATAAATACTATACTTTATTTTATTTATACAAATTCTGTTTCCCTGCTACTGATAGCCGTAAGTAGTTTCTACAATAATTTATCACAGTAGGGACTAAATTGCTTGAGGACTGCTGTATCCGAATCTTAATATATTGTTTGCAGTAATATACAACTTGTATATTAATTTGCATTCCATTATATGATTTGACTTTTTAGACTACTGTCAAGTTTGGAATTTGTAGAGAATTACAATGGAACTGACAAGAAGGTTAATGCATGGATGTTATAATTTAATACATGAGAATTTGAGGAACTCAACTAAGATTTTTATTGGGTTTTGTGGGGGAGGGGGGGATTTGAAGCAAATACTATTATTTTATTATACATTGAAAACATTTAATATTCTCATACTATTATAATATTGTGTTATTAGGAGCATTCATGCATGCTACAACAATTCATATTCAAAATTGTATTGGCCTTCGACCTACAGGATAAATAAAGTGGTAAAAAATGTGAAATTTCATTGGATCTTGAACAGTTGTAGATTTTGTGTGTGTGGGTTTGGAAAACATAAAATTTATAATAAACTTATTTGCAACATGAAAAACGTCGGCTTTCATCCGTCAAAGAAGCAGGCGTTTTTTGTATTGCAAATAAGTTTGAAATTAACTTTAATTATATGTCTCGAATGTCAATAAAATGCCAATCTGCCAAGAAAGTTCAAATCGGTTCACAAACCCAAAAACTACAACTGAATGTGCGGCGGGATGTAGGCATACGCATCATAATAAACGTAGTAAAAGAAATTAACTAGTAACAAAAGTAATACATTGTTACAATTTATAACAATATATGCACAACTTACCCTCATAACTAGCTTAATAAAGATCTGTAAAAACTTTGCAGCATCAGGTATGTTTCTACAGTGGTCTCCGTGAGTGATGTTCACTGTGGTGAAAAAAATATGCTTATACTTTGAGAACGACTGTTCGATATCTATTGATGTAATACAGGTATACTTAATTAGTCTTTGAACGCACTTAACGGATCTGGAGATGCATCATCAGTACCATCAGAAATTTGTCTTAATCTGGTAAAATCGGTGTTTTGCAGTTGCAAACTTTTTCTCTAAAGCGCTCATTTTTTGCATCACCTATAGCGTGTAGCTGTCTATTTACTTCGTCCACTATTTGCAGTGACTGCGCTAACGACAATGCGCTGTTTTGTAAGTTTTTTATGGCGTCATGTAATCTTGTAAATAGTTTTTAAAGCTGTTTCAACGGAAATATCTTCGAATTTTGTCTGGCTTTCCATAATAGCTGCAGCCTCGTCAGGATTGAATTGTAATATCACAGCTTTTATTTGTTGTAAATATTCAGCATAATAAAAAGTTGCCTCAACCACGTTCCCCAACCTGTAAGAATTGGCTGTGGTGGTTAGGGAATACCGAGACACTTGCTGTGAAATGCGCGAGGACGTTTAGGAGATTTAAGAACACTTTTTTTTGTACTTGCTATTAATACATTTACCTTTGGAAAACCTTGTCGAATAGTTTCTGCCACATGATGTAAAATATGCACTTTGCACGTAACATGTACCAACCTACAACAATGTTCTTGAAGAGAACGGCCTTCAACACTTGACTTGTTGACAGGTCAAATTTTTCTAACGTCTCCAGCACCACCCGCGTAATTGTTTTGCCAGTACACTCAGTTTCTCTTGCTTCCTAGTAACAGTGGAAATGTATGAATTACAGTTCCTTAAAGTTGCAAAAGAAAAACTAAAAATACGCCATCAAACCAGGACGTGTTATGTTCGAGTAGCTAAATTTGGTAAACATTTTTAGATCTAGTAGTAGGTTTCTTTACGGGTAGTGGGCCGTTTTACCACTCCCAGAATTTTATTCATCGAAAAAAATCAGGGAAGCAGTTATACCGTTGACAAGTAAGGATTAAAATAATCATTTTGTATTTTTTTCTTTATTCTCGTACAAGTAGCCGTTTCCGGGAAAAAATTGTAAAGAATATAATATAATTAATTACATTTGGGTTATGAATTTATGAGAATTAATCATATGAAAACACTCAAATCTGAAGTAGGCGGCTTTCAAATTAATTAATTAATTTGCCTTTGACATTGTTATTCAGTTGTTACATAACAATTAGTTGTAAAATTATATACAAAACAAAAATGTATTACCAATACAGTTTGTGTCACAAATTAGTTGACATTCACTTAGTGTATGGTGAATGTCATTGTCATTGTCTTGCATTTTCAAGACGGTTTGCGAATAAATTTCCCAATCGGCATGTACCGCATCGTAGAATATTTGCAGCAGTTAATCGACGTTTTCGAGAAAAGAGTATTTTCTTAGTACACACTGGTGAAACCTGTCGTCCCTAATTTGTCGAAAGAACAGGAATTATAACCAATTCATGTTCAACGTGTTCATGAGAATTGGCCACAAAATACAAACTGTCGATTACGTTTCTGTAACTTGCTTACAAATTAGTTTACTATACTCCATTCGCTTCATATGAACACATAAAAAACTGTTTACGTGGGGTCGCAGAGCGACCCTTTGTCTACCTTCAGTCATGCATATTTCTTTAGCATAAGCATGCGGTGCATTATAAATACACAAAATGTATTTACATAATACCGTGCGCGTATGCTAGAATTTTTTTATGTACTTATGTGGGATGAATGGAATGTATAGACAATTTTTTAACAAATATCATTCATAGGTGAGTTTTACCTTCCCACCCAAATGGAAACCACTGTCTTAATTTTTTATAAAATGCACTACTAGAATTAATAGGAGACGTAGCATAACACATTAGTAGAAGCATGTGGTACATGCACGACGATGCACCTCCTCAGTTTGCACGAGATGTGCGTATTTTTTAAAATGATGGGTTGCCAGAATATTGAATAGGTCGTGGTCCTGATGCACCCATAAACTGGCCGCTGAAGTTACATGATCTCGCTCCACTTGATTTTTATTTCTGGGGTTATATTAAGACTAAGGTGTTTGCAACTCCTGTAGAAACATGAAAAAAGCAACCAAGAGGCTGGCCGTCCAACAGCTAATAATTGCAACTAATTGACCTTGCTCTTAAGCACTTGCGACATAGCAGTTTACGTTTACGGGTGTTTTCGAAACTAGCTATGATTATGGTATTGTTTCCATCCTACTTTCAAAAGTATAGATAAACGAAACGAAGCTATTCTTAGAGACTTTTCGTAAATACCTATTATAATGTAGTTTATCGACAATCAATTAAAAAAATTCATTTTTCATTATGTACTCAAATACCTGAGCGATCGAAAAACTTAAAATTTTATAAAATAAAGTTGTGAGAGTCATTGAAAAAGAATACTTAGATGATTTTTTTATGTCAGTCTAAGTACATTTAGTTTTTTCGCCAATAACTTTGCAAGAATTTTACCAATTTCGTGGAAATTTTTCGGCAATAAACTATCCACTGGATGGTAAATCCCTTACATTTCCCAACCAGTTCGTAAAACCCAAACAGATCTAATAAAGTTGTAGAATAACTTTTTGAAAGATCAATTAGGAATTGAAATATTTATAAAAAAACCTCTGTTTCCTAAATTCTTTAATGAGTTTTACTTTTCACTAATAGTAAGGGCACTTGTTATTAACACGCTTTTATTTGCTTCACTTGTATGTTTGTTTGCTTGTTTGTTTGCTTGTTTGTTTGTAACCGACTCTTTGGACTCGATTTTGACCCACTTTAAACGGACAGATTTAATTGAAACTTTGTACACTTACGAAGAATCGGTAACAATACAATAATTTGATAAGTTTATATCATTATCCTGATCAGGATCGCCAGTCCTTTCCTCACGTATCCTCTGCGTGAGAGAAAGAGGCTTAATATTGTAAGTATATTCCGTGATTGTCAGGTCGGTCGTTGGCAGAGCGGGCAAGTCTTAGTCGACGCGAAACGACGGACTCCTCGGGCGTGAGTTCAAATCCCATGGCTGAAATAAAAATATTTTTTTTTTCAGAAATATCTGTTGGATCGTAATATGTTATAATATCAGCATCAATAAGCAATATAAATATAGTTTAAAAAAAACTACAAAACACGCTTTCATAGCACATCAAACTAAAAAGTGAAAAATAAATATAGTTTAAAAAAACTAAAAAACACGCTTTTAAAGCACATCAAACTAAAAAGTGAAAAATAATTGTTAATATAGACTGAAAACAATAATGAACGAAAAATACTAGTATTATTGTGAAAAAGCGTGGGGCGCTTTGTGCCATATTTTTCGTATATCGAGCAACCCACGCTTTTTTCACAATAATACTAGTATTTTTCGTTCATTATTGTTTTCAGTTTACATTAATAATTATTTTTCACTTTTTTAGTTTGATGTGATTTAAAAGCGTGCTTTTTAGTTTCTTTAAACTATATTTATTTTTATTAATTTTTCAAACGAAAATAATAATACAAAATACAGTGCATTTTATGCAGTGCATATTAACCTCTTAGGCAGGTCTCAATCAATATTCAATCATTAAAAACTACTTTAAAATTATCCATTCTCAAGATTCTGAAAATTTTCACAGTAAGTAGATAGAGAAAAACAGATTTAGTTTTTTTTAATTATTCTTATTATAACTTCTAAAGTACTAATTTATTATTACTATGCACTTAGTTATTTTTATTGTAAATTATATTCGTCGGTATATAAACATAACCCGCTATTTAAGCTATTAATAGAATCGTTGGTAATTCCAGCTATTATGCTTTGTAACACGTCGAATCATTTTGAAGCAAAAAATGTACTCTGTTGCACTCTCAAAGCTATTCTTAAGTTTTTTTATATGGTACTGTCTTTTGAACCAAGACTAGGCAAGTGGAGGTTGTTGAGAAATGCAATTAAAATACAATTTTTCAATGTTACAAAAATATAAAATTACCTACCTACTTTTTTATTGCCTGATGTACTGCGAAATATGTGTGGAACTAATAAATCTAAATTGCATTTGGTACGATCACTATTTTCGAACATTAAACAAATGTAAATAGAAATATGTATAAAATTAAATAAATGGTAAGAAATAAATAAGAAAGTACTAAATTTTGGAGATTTGTTAATTATTTCATCATCGCCGGTGTTTGAGTTTCGTTAAGATCTTTATTACCGCACTGCTTTTTTTCTAAGGAATGACATAAATTGCAGCAGAATTTATTTATTTGAACAATAATATTAATAACAACAAAATGTTATTCGTAATATAAATTACCATAGCAATACGTTCATCGATCCCTTTGTTATATCTGAAAATAATTTGACTTACTCATAAAGATATAGTCTGGGAAACCGACATAGTGACGGGACGTGCGGGGTCAGACGCTACGGAATGCATAGCCGGATTGTTCGGTCATTTACTTGTTCAATGTAGGTTTTTGTGCTCAGTTTAGCTAGCAACAATTTAACAATTGTACAAAAAAGTATTAACTTGAAATAAAAGTATTGACTACACATACAGCAGTTACAGTATTCAAGTTCGCTTAATATAAATTATTATTACCCAGCAAGATCCGCGAGGAGGTATGAGCATTTCTTGCCAGGAAAGGATGGGTACGGAACATTAGTAGAGAATAAAAAAAATTATTTAAAAAGTAACAAAAAAAACCTTTAAAAATAAAATAAAAAATATATATACTCTCAAAATAGTAACAGATACAAATATTCTTCTCAATAAATAAACTAAAAATAAATTCTAATAGTAAAGTTACTATAATAAAAACAGAAAGATATTTTTGTCAAAATGAAGCACATCACTTCACTTTACCTCACCTCACATTGTTTCTTCCTCTGAATCCTCGCCCTTTTCACCCTTTTCTTCATTTTCAGATGAACTACAGTCCTCGTTCAAATTTATAATAAATTTATTTCCACTATTTATATGAAATTTGGCAATTTTTAAACAATCATCCTTAATTGTAATTACTTTCCTAATTCTTTTTCCCAATCTTCCTTTTTAATTTTCGATACTTCATTTTGAATTAACTCTACGACTTCTTTATCGAATTTCGGAAAAATATTTCCTTTTCTGAATTTTTTTTCCAATTTACAACGAATTAATTCAATCGGGTTGAAAATACAGAAATATGGCGGTAAAATCAACACTTTGTGGCCATACCTTTCCGCTACTGTGTCTGTAATATACTTATTCTCATAATTTTTCGTTTGCAGGACTTCCAACAGTTGTGCTGTGTTATAATTTTCCTCATAATAGAGATCATGTTCCATTAAAAAAATTTGTAACTCCAGCTTCGTAGAACTCTTAGTAGAAATTGTATACAGTTTTTTCGAATGGTAATTCGCATTGTGAAGACCAATAATGCTATTCGGCTTTAATTTTGATCCACAGTCTAACATAATCAACCGAGTTCCGTTATTAGGGGGCGATGAGATTAGTTGACATTTCCTAGATCAATCAGTCCATCCTTTTTTACAGTGTCATAAGTATCATACCAGGTTTCATCTAGATAATAAATTGGTCTATTTTCCCATTTGAGTTCTTTTTTATCTCTTCTAGATATGAATTTCGCCAATTCGTCTACTTTCCATAATCGCCATGCATTTATGAATAGTTTGATATTTAAATCCAATTTTTCTCAGCCAAATTTCTAAAGTTCTTTGGTGTATTTTAGATGATAATCCATTTCTTTTAATTTTCTGTTTACCACGTCAATAGTTGTGATTTCATTTTTCTGATACGCGTCGTAAACTAAAGTTCTTAAAAGTTTTGCTAACGATGGGTCCAGAGTTTTTGATTGACTGGCGTCGAATCGTTGTTTTCTTGAAGGGCACCTTCTTTCAGTAGTTTGTGTATTGTGGGACGCGGGGAACCTTAGCCAGATATGCCGTTTTACCTAGTACATCCAAATCATACAAATTAGGTCATTAGTTCATCGCTTCAAAACGTTATCGTAAACATTAAGGCAAATTTGTTTCGCTTGCTCTTTCAAATGTAGCCATTGTTTTATTACTGAAAACACTAATGAACTTTGATTTTCTTTATCACTGTAATCACTATCACTTTCATTTTCATAAACACAATAAGATGTAGACGTGGAGGCCTCCCACGGTCAGTACATGTCTACATCAAATACCTTCTTAAATTATTTTCAAAAACACACCAGCAAAAAACAGATATAAAATAATTATTACTTATATTACACTATTACACAACTCACTGCAACACGATAACCTTCTTAAATTATTTTCCTTATAATATTATACTTACAATATATCCTATAACGCACTACTAGAACGAATTGATAAAAAAATTAAGTGCGGCCCTGTAGTATCCCAGCATGTAAGCTAAACTCCGCCTCGGTCGCGTGCCAACAAAAACAACAATCATCGTTCTCGCTTAATGTAAGTGGTTGTATCATAGTAAGAAAAGTGATTAAGCTTTAATTGCGATTTCCCACTAGTAAAGGATTTTTACCAAATAAATGGCAATCCTCTTGAGGCAGTAGTACATACCATTCGCAGATCGGTTTCTGGTTTTTGGCGTCATCAGTGCGAACTAGGTATACACTGTGATTCACTTTTCATGAGCACGCCCCCTTGTATCTCAGGAATTATAAATCGGATTAATTTCAAATTTGAGTGGTAAGTATAGACCAAAATGTGATTGTTTTGACGCAATCAACTTTAATATCGCTCATTGGCGTACGACTCTGTGGGGGAAAATTGGGATCGATTTTTCAAAAAATATATTAGGGATTTTTTTTTTAAAAATTTTGATTTTAAATTCGTTTTCAGCATCATCAAAAACCCCTTCATACCAAATTTGTACAAAATATTTTTATTTATTTATTTAGCATTACATCATCCAACAGTACAAGTACCAATTACAGAATGGGGAAAACGTAGAGCACAAAAAAGGAAGAGTGCAAAAAATGACAATGTTTAGTTAGAAACATTTACAATTTTAAATTTTTTATTGTTTTTACATTTGTATAAAATATATCAAATTTGTCCTGCAGGTAGTTATAGGTATTACAAATAAAGTGAAAGGGAGAAAATTGTAAGAGATTTGTCCTAGCTGTGGTAAGATAGAAGGTGTTGGCATGTCTAGACTGAATGCATGGTAAAGAAAAAGTCAGGTTTTCTAGTAAAGATGGATAAATTACCATATTATGCATTAATTTAAATAGAAATAGCAATGCCTGTTTATTTCTACTCATTTCGAGGCTCTACAGCAAATTTTGTGAAAAGTATTTGTTGTGGACCCTACTTCAGGATAAACTTCATCTATTACATACGATATAAATTTTAAAAAAACGCCTTAAAATATTTTCTAGTGAATTTACATAGACTAAATTCCAGATTAGAGATGCATATTCCAATTTTGACCTCACGAAGGTGTTAAAAAAGCAGTAGAAATACAGAAATATCCGTAAAACCTTTAGTATTTCTTATAATAAAATTCAAGTTTCTATCTAAACAGAAACTGTACTATTTGCTCGATATGGTTTTTAAATGTTAATTTGCTATCGAATGTGACACCGAGATCTTTGATAAACTCGGGACGGGTCAGCGCAATATTATCAAATTTATATTCATAGCGGAATGGATCTTTTTCTCTGTTATACGACATAACATTTTATTTTTCTACATTAAATGGGAGGTTATTTTCATCACACCATTTTTTAATTGTAAAAAGGTTATTTTGTAACTTTTAACAATCAGCTACTGCTTTTATGGAGGTAAAAATCTTTTTCATCATCAGCATACAGCAAGATGCCAGCATCCAAATTACTCACTATGTCCTTAATGAATAAAACGAACAGAAGGGGACCCAGGATAGAGCCCTGAGGCACCCCCGAGGTACCATGAATTTCGTCAGACTTGAAACCACAGCATTATACGTATTGCATTCTATTACTTAAGTAACTTTTGAAAAATGTAAATAGTAATTATGATGAGATCCTGTAATAAATTATAAATCATTGATTTTCAAATTTACGTTTGAATTTTACCTTACATCTAATAATAGGCTAATAGGCAGCTAGACTACTATTTAAAATACGTATAGTAAAATAAACATATAAACAATAATTACTCTACATATTCCACATAATTTTAACATTTTTCAATTTGATCTTACCAATATCTTAAAAAACTAAAAATCATAGTTTTCTGTCTGATAACAAGATAAACAAACAAACGTCTTGAAAATGAAATTATTTTACCTCGTTCGAGCATTTGAAGCATTTTTTGTAGATTAGCCGACATTCATGTGGCATGCTTAAGATATGTTTACGCAAGGATACAACTTTTCGATTGGCAAGTCGACCGATCGGTCGCATCATAACATAAACGAAAATCAAGAAATGTCGCCGCACTCTTGCCGATCAATTGATATCGGGGCTAAAAACAGCCCAACATGTCTGGTCACTCTTTATTTGTAACTATGTAAACACAAGTTATGTGAATATGCACTATGGCATCATCATCCTTCTTTTTGGGTTGAGATTGTACTGAATAAGTTTGTATACGTAAAACTCAGTTCAGGACTATTTGTCTATTTTTCCAACAAATGTGTTGCCGACTAGTCCTATTATAAACGTTCGTCAATATATCCGACAAGTTGACTAGATTTGTCCTTAAGTAAACGTACTTTTAGTATATTTAACATAGAAAAATCTAAAGTATACAGTTTTATCGTTTTTTTTCTTGGCTTTAAAGAAGTCAAACACTTTACAGTTTTTTTTTATAAATTTCTTATCCTGATGAGGAGAATATTCGCACACTTCCAGGGAGAGCTTTCCCGAATATTCTCGTGCGTGTCCCGAAGGAACGTTCGCGCATAATGAAAGAACGTTCACGCACAAACGTGCCGAACGTCCGCGAATATTTTCATATATTCTCCCTAGCACAATGGGAACATTCCTTCACTCACATCACTAAGCTTATTCATACACTAAGTTATACAGATCGAGCCAGATCACTAGATACACGGCTAACTATTTACAGTTGCTTGTCTGTTGCCAGCACGATGGGGCGCTGCAGCGAGAATTCAGAAGGGGCTGTTACAGTAGGTTAGGATATTGCCTTGCTCGAGAGGGTCTTTTTTGAGCATCTAATTTGAATTATTTTTTTTACATATTTAATTTTTTTAGGGTTGGTATTATTTTTCTCTATTAGTTATGAGAATATTAATTTATGTTTTTAGAATTACTTTTTGTTTCGAAAAAAAAATCAATATTTGATTGTGTGCTGTTTTGATATTTTTCATAATTTTAGTGTTTTACTATCTGTGACGTCTCGGAAGAAACACTGAAATTATGAAACAATCAGATTAATTATAGTAAATACGTTAATACGCAAAAATGTCTTTAGATAAACGAGCAACACTCCACCGCAGCTTTAGTGATACTGAAATCTGTTTTGTCGCGTATGCTCCTCCCAGCAAACACTCTGTCGCAATCGTTAATTTTCATTCAGAATTCGTAGTCAGACAGGCAACTGTAAACTACGCAAACCGCTGGTCGTGTATCTAGTGGTCTAGCTCGATCTGTATATATATCCTTTTGTTAGTCTTTAACGTTACATTTTTTAAGAATCTCATCAACAACACCTTTCAACATATTTACGACATTACCTTTCTCTGATAGTATTCACTGTAAATTTGTTATGTTCATTCTTTCTGATTGACCCAACGAATGCAACCAACATTCCTTCTCATACTGATTATCTGTTATCTCATATATTCCACACTCATCCATTATCTTCGCCTATTCGATTTTTTTTTCACTCATTTCATATTAGCTGCCTTTAGACTACTTTTATGGTTTACCAAAAAAATCCGAAGAGCTACAACAAAATGTGTGACATCTAAATCGATAACTTTAATTCTTTTTTTTTCACCTCACGTAACATTTTTGTTAAAACGCTTTTACATGCCCACCCGTTCAATGCTCTCATCTCTACCAGTCTATGCAAACATTCTACTAAGACACAAAAATGAACTAATTAATTCAACTGTAATAAAATCACAGTTTATACTTTTTTATTTATTGAACCAGGGCCGAATTTAGAACAATAATCTAGGTGAATTTATGATCCAGGACTGCATAATACGGATACGAAGGATCTCTAAATATAGCCTCAGACTTAGTAAAAACAAACACATAATTATTTGCAGAAACGAGAAGACATTTTGGCCACATTAAATCTAAATCCGCCCCTGTATGTAATACAATTGCGTTTTTATTATCATTAATTTTTTAAGTTCGTTACTCTGATTAACCATATTGTCCAATATTAACTTAATGGGATTATCTGATAATAACACTGCGTCACTGCATAAAAATTTGCACATGCTGACATTCTCGATTTTGTACAACTAGTTTATAAATTAAAATATTTTTATTTGTTAAGAAAATAGTGGTTTTTAGTTACTTTGTATTTAAGTATTTCAATTTACACATCTTAATATATAAATGTTCAAATAATTTAAAAAAGTGGTCTGGTATCCGGGGACCCCAAACAAGTTGTTACATTTTTAACCAGTTGCAATATCACATTTTTTTTACGGTTGTTTTTTTATGATACTATTTTAAGTCTCTCGACGATTTTTATTATTCAACCCAATTTGGACGTTATAAATAAATTACAATACTTTTTTTCAAACAACTTTATAATTATTTAAATAACTTTGATGTTGAAAAGTCGCAAAAGTGTAAGACAAAATAGGTAGCGGGTCTTCATAAAAGATCGTACACCACGTGATTAATTAGTTACCTTTAACAGCCTCGGCGAGTCATCTCGTCAGCAAAAAACGGTTGCAAACTATTCCTTTGACACATACCTATTTGCAAAAACCTCATCGGGTACTGCCGTAATATGAAAGACAAAATCATAAGTTGAAAGGTACCAATTGATTACATGGTTTACGATCATTTATGAATAGAGTTGGCAAAAATGCGCCGCAGGACATAGGCGTATGCACCATAATAAATGTAAGAAAATAAATTAACTAGTAATAAAAGCAATAAACTGTTACAATTTATAACAATGTATGCACAACTTAGCCTCTTAACTGGCTTGGTTATCACAGACTGGAAAAAATGTGTAATGTGTAATGTTTCTATAGCTGTCTTAAAGAGTGTTCGATATGGTGAAAAAATATGCTTATATTTTGAGAACGACCGTTCGACATCTATTGATGTAATACAAGCATACTTAAAATTGTTTTTGAACTCACTAACGGATCTGCAGATGCACCATCAGTACCATCACAAATTTGTCTTAATCTGGTAAAACCGGTGTCTTGCTTTAACACACTTGCGAACTTTTCTCCAACGGGCTCATTTTTTGCATCACCTATAGAATGTAGCAGTCAATTTACTTTGTCCACTATTTGCAGTGACTCCGCTAACGACAACGCACTGTTTTGTAAGTTTTGTATGGCGTCATGTAATCCTTTATGGTTCTTGCGAATAGTTTTTAAAGCTGTTTCAACAGAAACATCTTCGAATTTGCCTGGCTTTCCTTAATAGCTGCAGTCTCGTCTGGATTGAATTGTAGTATCACAGCTTTTATTTTTTGTAAATATTCAGCATAATAAAATGCTGCCTCCAACTATGTTCTCCAACACGTAAGAATCGGCTGTGGTAGTTCGGAAATACCGGGACACTTGCTATGAAATACGCGAAGACGTTTAGGAAATTTAAGCAACACTTTTTTAGTACTTGCTATTAATGAATCAACCTCTGGAAAATCTTGTCGAATAGTTTCTGCCACAAGGTGTAAAGTATGCACTTTACACGTAAGGTGTACTAACCTACAACCGTGTTCATGAAGAGAACGGCCTACTAAACTCATTGTTGCGGTACCATCGTTCACAAACATCAACACTTGACATTTTGACAGGTCAAATTTTTCAAACGTCTCCAGCATCACCCGCGTAATTATTTGGCCAGTACACTCAGTTAATCTTTTGCTAACTAGTAACAGTGGAAATGTTGGTTTAAGAGGGTCCAGTACACATATTATAATATTTATTATAATACGTGTACATTAAGATTATGTACATAACGTACATAATCTTAACACACGCAACAAATATATATTGACGCCACCTCTGCACCGTACGTCATTATTTGAGAGATCATTTCAATATAATATTTGTGAAATATATAATGATGTACCTCCTGAAATTAAAGATTGTAACATCAATTTATTCAAAAAAAAGGTGACTAAATTAATATTTGATAATAGTTTTATACGCTGAAAACAGGTAGTAATTGATAAAGAAATAACTTAATGTAAAATGATAATAAAGATATTGATTTGGAAATGAGTGGGAAGGGAAGAGAACAAGGCTACTACTTTCAACTTTCAAGAAAAAAATGGTATTCTTTGTTTAAATTAAATTCGCATAGTACTCTTAACGTTTTAAGTTTAAGTTTTAAACTGAAACTTCTCTTTTCTCTTTTTATACATGCTTTAAAATTTTGTACATTCAATAATGTTTTATTTTTGCACTTCATTTTACATGGGCTATCATTTCATTTCTTTTGCATAACTTATTACGTCCATGTGTATATATGTGTATATGTGTAATATGCGTATGTATGTATATGTGTGTATATATATGTGTATATGTATGTATATATGTATATGTCTGGAACATGTGACAACGACGCTAGTCAAAAGCGTTTGATCAGATTGATCAATATTATTCTCGCTTGTTACTGGAGGCGTACGAAATCAGGCCTTCTCTTTCTTTTTCATCAGGGAGGTTAGGTTTTCGCATAACGCATTCACAACGTTAGTTTGAGATATTAACAGACACATGTAATGGACTTCCTAGCGCTGTCTCTCTCGTTTTTATTATTTTGTAAACAAAGAACGCCGAACAGCGTACGTTGTAGATTAGAGATAAACATGTGACGTAACGCCATTCCTTCGTGATTTCGATTATATGTTTTTAACGTAAATGACATTTCTTTTATAACCTAAAAACAAAAATTATTGTATATGTCTTTTATTATACACGGAAAGAAATGAAATTGTCTCCACGAAAATATAAGTTATGGTGACAAATTTTATTTGTAGATGTATCCTGTTTACAATCAAAAACGTATTAACATTTTTTTGTTCGAAAGAATTGCTGATGTAAATATTTCTGTAAAAGTCCCATTTTACAAATTTAACAATTTTTTTATTCAAATGAAATGCAAGTACCTATTTTATTATTCATAAATAGATGCGTGCATGTTAATATATGCATTTAACAAGATTACACTAATTATCCTTAATTAAAATAGCAGCATGTCACATCAATTTATGACGTGATTCTGTTCTCTTGCCAATTGCCACGGATCCATGATTATACTAATAAAAAACGTTAATAAATCAAAATAAAACATGTATGGAAATGGCACGAACAAAATATTTTATATATCGTGCAATATTATTTGGATCTTTTGGAAAATCTGAAATTCGTGCGAAAAAACTTATAGCCTTTTTTGGGAGGTTTTTATGATTTATTATCGCATATTCACATAAAACTGTTTAGATATAAGAAAAACACTTTAGTTCCTATTTCGTGGCGCCAGGTTGGCAAAAGGTATACACTGATTGGCTAGGTCTTCAGAATCTTTAATTCAACAGACCAAACTCTGGATATTACTCCAGGGAAATAAGGTAAAAATAAAGGCCATCTGCGGAATGAGGCCGAACAAGCTGAATTTTTGCAGAGACCTTCGTTTAGATGTTCCAATGAAGCACAAAAAATCTCATATGCCTACCCTTGTGCGTCTTGAGATATCGAAGGTCAAAGGTTATGAAAATCGGTTTTTTCGCGAAAATCTTGCTTCCAGTGTATCTGACGTCGTAAGAACCCATAACAAAACTTACGTAAAATAGTATTCTCTACAAAATTGTTCATATACATTTTTTTCGTACGACCAGCCGTTTGAGAAACATCCCGATTTGACTCACTCGGCTCAAATATTTCAAGCAGAAAACTGCCCGCCAGATACAGTATTTCAGAACGGAAAGCGTTTTTCTGTTAGCTATGTATGGTGCTCCAAAAGATGAAGTGAACCTTGACAAATTTAGATACACCCAATTCATTAAGGCTACACGACTTAATAGACCTGTTAAATTGTCATCCCTTCCACCTACCAGTGAAGCAGCTCGACAGCATATTTATCGGGTCTACTACCAAGTACAGATTTGGCTAGGAAAAAATCTACAACCCGAAGAATGGGGTTGGGATTTAAAGAACGACATATTACAGCCGAAAACAACACTACTGCCACCTGCTCCAGACGAACTATTAAATACAATATTCTATAATGGTAAAAAGGGGTGTGGTGCGCAGTGCGGGTGTAGAAAAGTCGGGCTGCCATGCTCCAAAGTTTGTGGTCAGTGTTACGGACAGGCATGCCTGAACCCGTCAACAGAGTTGCAAAACATCGAAGACTTCAGTGACCTTGAGCCTGAAGAAGTTTTACCAACAGATATAGAGGAAGCGTCTGACGAAGATATTGTGTTGATCGAGGTGCTAGTGGAACCCGACGAAGACGAGGAGGAAGGCAAGGAAACATAAGGCGTGGTGTGGAAAAGAATGTATTTTTTGTTATTAATTAAGAAAAAGTGCTTTTATATTTATAGCTCTGCAGTATAATACAGTATTACCATTACGAATGCGCGCTCCCGCTTTATCATTCTATATCTCGAAAACGGTTGGTCGTACGAAAAAAATGTATATGAACAATTTTGTAGAGAATACTATTTTACGTAAGTTTTGTCACGGGTTCTTATGACATCAGATGCACCGGAAGCGAGATTTTCGCGAAAAACCGATTTTCATGACCTTTGACCTTCGATATCTCAAGACGCACAAGGGTAGGCATATGAGATTTTTTTGTGCTTCATTAGAACATCAAAACAAAGGTCTCTGGAAAAATTCAGCTTGTTCGGCCTCATTCCGCAGAGGAAGTTTTTATTTCTCTGGAGTATATACAGTTCATATTATATTGTATACACCTAATGAAACATTCACAAACAGATAGCTCATTATCGCGTGTTCGTACGCTCTGTGTTTTTAACATCAATCTTCTAAAGAATTTTTTTCAAAAACTTTCTTTTTTCGTTCAAAGGACTTAAGACTTTTGCGGCTGCCGAAGTCGACAGGAGATGTGGGGGATGTTTTTTCATTTATTTTTTTGATATCTACTTCCCTTCACGAGTTATTAAGATTTTTTTGAGATTGGATGTCAAATAAGCAACATATGCAAGAAAAACAAAATACGAATTTTTCAATTTTTTCCAAATATCTGAAAAACCAAATCAGGTTTTGTTGACTCCAAGGTGTTAGCAAGAATATCAGTTAACTTTTCTCTAATTTAACCCATGTTGTAACTCGCAAGATAGTGAAATCTCTTTAACAAAATAATAAAAAGTACCATCTTGCCACAACTTTTCTCTAATTTAACCCATGTTGTAACTCGCAAGATAGTGAGATCTCTTTAACAAAATAATAAAAGTACCATCTTGCCACCAAATTTTTGGTGATTTCCCTAGTTTGCATATTAACGTCGTTACGAAAAATTTTAACTTTAAATTGAAATAACTATTTTATAGTGCTATTAATATATATTTTTTTCAGGACCAAAAATATAAAAAAATATGTTTTCAAAATAAGTATTTCCATTTTCATCTCAGGTCAATGAAAATAACCCATTAGATAAAAAAATGATCGTTAAAATTGGGTATACACAATGTATCACAATACTTCGGGTTGAGTTTGAGTAAGTGATTGTTTTTTTTTTTTGAAAACCAAAAATGTCATACAAACAAATAATAAATATGGGTTTGTAATGTTTTTTATTACCATTTTTTTTGGATATTTTAAAAAGTCAAAAATTCAATTTACCGGTGTCTAATTAATTAATTCAGGTTTCATTTTCTAACAAATACAAATTAATATTTTAGAAACCTGCGTTCATTCTTTGTCTATATGGTGATATCTTTAGCGTTTAAAAAGCCGTAATAATGTATTCAAAAACGGGGAATGGACTATTCTAGACAGCGAAAATATTTACCATTTTTCGGGGCCAGTAGTTATATAAAAAAATCCGATTATAGATATGTAAGTAAACACGCCGCATAAAAATGTATGTGCTGTGTTTATTTATATACCTGTAATATATGCAATCAGTATTGGGACTTGCAGAAAGGCGGGATAAATGTATATAACATTATACGTAGCTTGGCACTTATTCCTCAGTATCTATGGTCAGTTAGCTTAGCAACATAACGCACGGTGTAATGTTACTTTCGGTGCGGTGTTTGGCATATGGTCCGCTAACATTCTCGCATAAAACGCTCTTACCAATATTGCCGGTACAGTTACAAAAGAGACATTTTGTTTTGATTTGTGTGTACAAGATAATAAAGTGTCAGTGGCGGCTGGTGAAATTTGAATATTGCATATCTTAGTATTGCAGCATGGAACCCAAGCGATACTTTGTATCAAAGCTAAATAAAGATATTTTGCAGAAAAAATTGCAATTAAAATTTGCGAAAAAAAGTTGAAAAATGGTGTGTCTCCCCAGGTTGTTTTTTTAACGATTTATAAAATATTTGCAAAACTTGTTTTCCCAGAAACAGGTGGACATATATAGAGATTTATAATTTCATGAAAAAGTTACACTGCTTTGAAATTTTATTTTAGATTCCCTTTTTATTGTGCAAATATCAAAAAGGTACTCAACTTTATGAAAAATCTATATTTTTGATAAAGTTTGACATCTATCGTTATATTTTCCACCTAATCTGAAAAAAATTGGTTTGTAAATATTGTACAAATGGTCTAAAAAAGTAGCCTGGTGAGACACACAATTTTGGCAACTTTTTCTTCGCAAATTTCAACAAGAATAAAGAAACCTAGGATACAAAACAATGTGTAAAATTCGTCTGCTTGCCGATGTGAACTATTTACAATTTGCACCATTAATAGTAGGAGAGCTGATGTCCAAAATGTGCAAGAGTTTTCTCAAAGCTAATTTTTTGAGATTAGGTTACTTTTTAGTGATGGAAAGTAACTGTAGAGTCAGCACTTCCGGTACCGGGACACCTGACGCTGGGACGCTCGCAAAGGTGTAATATTAATTAACGTCTCTAAACTGTTTTCTCAAAGCTCAAAATTTATAGACAACGAGCAAATATAATATAAAACAAGAATCCAACAGTCAGACAGCAAAATATAGGGACACGTGGCGTCAGCGCTATTTCATACCTGTCAAAAAAATGACGTGTGTTAAAGTGATTTCTCAAAGCTGAAATTCTCCAAAACATTAATTAAAACTATAAAGTTAATAAAGGAGACAGTCAGACTCATTTATGATAGGACCACGTCAGTCAGCAGTTGATAGATGTGAGAACGGTAACTGCGCGCATTAGTACGCCTTTTCTCAATACATATTGTTTATTTTATAACTCAATGGAATGTGGGTTATCAGGGCCGGCCCGATGGGCAGGCGAGCCAGGCGGGCGCCTGGGGCGCTGAATCTTGGGGGCGCTGACTTGCCGCAAGTCGGTTGTAGTTTCTGAATAATTAAATTTAAATTTTAATCAAAAGCACGCACTCCAAATAAGTCCGCACCTGCCCGCCTATCGGTAAGCGTGCTGTATGATAACAAATCAAAGTAATACCGGCCGGCGGAGTACAAGTGTTGTCGTGGCTATGATGTTTACGTTTTATCGTCTTTATATAGAGCGCCGACTGCCAGTCTTCTTTGACCGAGTTCTGAATTTTCTGTATTTAATTTTATTATTTATTCTCTAACTAAAAACAAAGAATAAACTACTCTTTGCTAAAGAAGCGAATTGGAGTCATGCTGATTGGAGTAATGCTGATGAAAAAGTGCCCACTGCAATGATTCCAGAGTAAAACGGTTGGCAGTTGATCGATGGCCGATATGATTTCAGTTGGTACGAAGACGATCAGCTACCTAATTTCATTTCTGACGTTTTGATTCAACCGGATGATACACCTGCAGGTAATTTTTGCCAGTCGACTCGCAAATGTGATTCAAAACCTTACTTATTACTGTAATGTATTGCTTAACGCTGAATTTTTGATTTGTACACAGATTCGGAATCAACCACCACTGATGACGCCGAAGAATATGGTGCAATCGCGTTTTATTCTAATGAAGATAGTGGCGAAGAACACGACGAAGGCAATGATTCTGACGATTAGATTTTTTTTTTTCCAATGAATCAATGATTCTTTTTTTTTCTGTTATAAAAATAAAAATTATTTTTTCTTGTATAAAATAACTGATATCTATATAATAACTGATATATAACAGTTACAATTATTAAGAAACAATTAAAATTATTTTTTTATATAAAATAAATGATATGTATTGAGAAAAGGCGTAGTAATGTGCGCAGTTACCGTTCTCACATCTATCGACTGCTGACTGACGTGGTCCTATCATAAATGAGTCTGACTGTCTCCTTTATTAACTTTATAGTTTTAATTAACGTTTTGGAGAATTTCAGCTTTGAGAAATCACTTTAACACACGTCATTTTTTTGACAGGTATGAAGTAGCGCTGACGCCACGTGTCCCTATATTTTGCTGTCTGACTGTTGGATTCTTGTTTTATATTATATTTGCTCGTTGTCTATAAATTTTGAGCTTTGAGAAAACAGTTTAGAGACGTTAATTAATATTACACCTTTGCGAGCGTCCCAGCGCCAGGTGTCCCGGTACCGGAAGTGCTGACTCTACAATTATTTTCCATCACTAAAAAGTAACCTAATCTCAAAAAATTAGCTTTGAGAAAACTCTTGCACATTTTGGACGCCAGCTCTTGGACTATAACCTCGATAGATGTGGAACGTTCATATTCCTGGTATTATGTACAGGGTGGGAAAATTTCGATGTTTGTATAGGATAACTCGGTAACTGTAAGAGATACAAAGAAATGAAAGACACATTCTCGATCTCTTTTTTGAGGCAAATTCACTGGCGAAAACAAAAATTTTTTTCTGTATAATACAGTGGCAGTACAATTTCGAGTTGTGGCATAAAGTTGTATTTTTTTAAATGGGAATCATAGTTGGGTATGGTTTAGTTAAAAAAGAAAATTTTTTTCACTTTCAAACTATATATCATTTGATGTGTATTTGATAGCGAAAATAATCCTTTTAGTAGATTACTTTTGCGTTTTTTTTTTTATATTTATTCCAAGTAGGCGTGTGTCATCTATGACAGTGTTTGTCAGTATATTGCATATTAATAATTTTGTTTCCGTCATAATTGCACCCCACTTAATCGTAAAAGTGGAGATGTACGAAAATTACGAGAACTATGATATGCTAGAATCCTTTATTCAAAGTAATAACAATTGTGATATTGCATCCGAAATATATTTTCAATCACTATCCAGAAAGACAACCTAATAAAGCTATTTTTAAGAGGTTAAAATAAAATCTTATTAATTGTGGGTCTTTTAACAAGCAAGACAAAAATCAGATATTTATATCTAATTTTATAATTCATTACAATTACAAAATAAAAATTCAAACTAAAGTAAATGTCAAACTGATGTCCGTTATGCTCGATACATAAATTATACCTCTTCATAACACTCTTCATATTTATAATGTAGTTCAGAGTGTTTATATATATGGAATTCACATAGTCTATAAAATTTTGTCTGAATTTATTTATGTCGGCACTGGTTTTTTGTATAATTTGTCTTTAATGTGGCTAAAGAAAAAAATCCAGTGGTGTTAAGTCAGCTGATCATTGGCGGCCACCTCACTATTCCATTACTTCCCATCCAGTTATTTCCAAAATTGGTATTCTATAATTTCTGATATTATGAGATGATGCACCATCTTGTTGGAAGAACTGATTTCTTGCCTCACATAAGGGTAGATTGTCTATATATTCCTCAATAATTTTCTGGTTTAAGATTTCGTAGTGCCGTTGGCCATTAAGATTTTATTGATATATGTGATATGTTAAAACACGATTGCCACGTAGAGCACACCAAACACTAAAACCAAAGCGTCCCTGAGATCGCACGTCAACGGTACGGTGAAGGTTCATATCAGACCAATAGCGCTCGTTATGCCTGTTGAAAATTCCTGCACAGCTGATGTAGGCTTCATCTGTCCAAACTACATTTCTCGAGAAGAATGGATCTTGTTGAATTTTTTTGATGTTACCATAATATGCAAAACTCCAATCGTCGCTTAAGATCAGTTGGTTGCAAGTGATGTTGTATAAGGCCTGAATTTATGTGTCTTCAAAATACCCAAAGCTCATCGTCTTGAAATCCCAGAGTCAGCTCAATTTGCTGACTTGAAATTGAGGATTGCCACCGCCATTCCAATTACAGTTATAGAAGTTTCCTCAGCATCTTCATTGTTGTAATTTTTTGGTATTGTCTTGTTGGGGGACCCACAATTAATGAGATTGAAATATATTTGGATGCAATATCACACTTGTTATTACTATGAATAAAGCATTCTAGCATATGTTTCTTGTAATTTTCGTGAGATATCTTCATTTTACGATTAAATGGAGTATAGTTATAATGGAAACAAAATTTTTAATATGCATTTTACTGACAAACGGATAAACATTGTCATATATGACACACGCCTACTTAGAGTAAATATAAAAAACGCAAAAAGTAATCTATTAAAAGATTATTTTCGGTATTAAATACTCATACATCAAAAGCACCTCCACATATGATATATAGTTTGAAAGAGAAAACGATTTCCATTTTAACTAAACCATAGCCAACCAGGGTTGCGACGATTTAAATCAATTTGATTTAAATCAACTGATTTTTTAAATTTAAATCATGATTTAAATCAAGTTGTGTAAAGCCAGTAATCAAACTTCAGAAAATTCAAATAAAAAGTATAGTTTATTTAAAAGCTAGATACAAATTAAACTGAAAAAATTCAAATAAAAAGAGAAGAACAGTTAGGTTACACATATAAAACAAAAGTTACCTTCTTAAATGTACATTATAAATTAGGTGCCTACTTAAAAGCAGAAACATAAAGTAAACAAATTAAACAGAACCAACTCTAAACGAAAATAAAACATGATTTACTACAAAACAAAAATTTTAAATTAGGTTAATTATTGTAAAGTTTGTACAAAAAGACTAATTCAGCTGCTTTTAGAATACCTGCAGTTAAATCAACTTCCTGCACTTTTCATGATGGCCTTTTAATCTTTGAACAAGTCCTTGCATTTCTTTTTTACAATTTTTACACACCGCTCTGTTACTGGTTTTTTCCTTTTTCTGTTTTTTTTTTTTTATATAAAATGATCTCAAATTTCGTCTTTCTTCCCTTCCTCTCATTTTTATTTTAAACTTCAGTCGCGCGTCGCCTCGGCATCTATGATATTAATGAAACTGACCACCAAGCTTGTTAGAACAGGAAAATGCTGATTTTTTATTGTTTGTATAAAAATATAGACCATATAGAGAATTTTTCCAGTGACGTGAATAATTTATATGTGCAAATTGGTAGTTAGAGAATACAAAAAAAATAGTGTATAGAAAAATTAGAGTAGAACTGAAAAAAATTAAAAAAATCAAAAAACCTGATTTTTTTGATTTTTTTGAATAAAAATTATTGATTTTTGATTTTTTTTAAAAAATCATGATTTTTTCCAACCCTGTAGCCAACTATGATTCCCATTTAAAAAAATACAACTTTATGCCAAAACCCGAAATTGCATCTTTTTTTTAAATTTTTCTCCACCGCCACTGTATTATACAAAAATAGTGCCTGGAGAATGTAAAAGTTGTTTTTTCATAACTTTACAAAAAAACCAAGATATCGACATGTGTCTGAAGGTCGAAAAATCGAACTTATGTTTATAACTCGAAAACAAAAGACGATAGCATATTTGTGTTTTCGCCAGTGAATTTGTCTAAAAAAAAAAAGAGATCGAAAACGTGTCTTCCATTTTTTGTATCTCTTACAGTTACCGAGTTACCCTATACAAACACCGAAATTTGCCCATCCAATACAGACCAAATCGCTCAAATTAACAGCCACGAAAGCAGAACGAATATTTAGTTGTGACCATGTATGTATGCTAATGCGATGGCAGGTTTCAGTCATTTTGAATAATACATTGTATGTGTTTCATTATTCATTTTATACTTTTGCGTTTATTTGTCTACCGTATGCCCTTCTGTAAACCATATGAGGCAGTAGTAGCCACCGGTACCGAACTCTGGTCTAGTTTCCTCACCCTGACATCACAAATGTGTTTTTTAGATGTTTCCCCGTATTTACCCTGTAGTAAAAATGCTGGGGTGTACCCATTCTTAAGACGTTTAACATGCCCTAAAAACAGGAAAACAATCATTAGGTACTTTATAACCAAGTATTTTTTATGCAACATCCGCCATTTTTGATCACATTATCTACAAATATGAACATTTCTATAATCCAAGAAATCTTGACTTTGTAAGTCTAGAACCAGAAAATAAGGGCAGTAATCGAACAATATATAAAGAGAAGTCAATGGTTACTATTTTTAGGCCCACCATGTATGGAATCCATTTTAATGTTTATTTTGATTTTAACAGAACGCAAAACATCTGTATATAAAGTAAACTAAATAAATAAATATGTATATATACAAAACGGTCTAAGTTCATCCAGATCAAGAAGCAATTGGACTTGCTACGCCGTTAACTTCCTCGAACTGAATCCGTTCATATTGGACAAATTACATCTGACCATTGTTATATATTGGCATATACATAAACTCTGTTGTTATGTATTCATACAAATAATGCATAAAAATAATAATTTTAATCTAATATAGCAATATTGCGCAACACGCCTATAGATTTTTCGTGGAGGAATCTCCACCAGCTAACTACAATGTGGTGGGGAAATTGCGCATTCGAAATACTCTCGCCTTTCCCCCCAAACGACCGGCAATTTGCCGTCATCGGTGAGCATTTCATCTCTTTCGGCACAAAGTTAAATCGTGTTTTCTTGTGCACTGTGCTTGTGTAAATTTATTTGTTTAAAAAAATTGTTTTTATTTTGTTCCGATAAACGAACCGGATGACGATTGTTCGGCGAGAAATGAGAAGTATTTTTTAAATTTATTACAACCATGAACTTGCCAAGGTGAGTCGCACGATCCCTTTTCATATGGATTTGCTACACGTTTTGTTTACATGACTTGAATGCGCTTTCGTTTTTCTAGCATGTTAATTTAATTAGAAATTCGACTAGTTTTATGATTTTATTTTTGTAGCAGCTTTGCGCCTAATGCAATTTTTATTTAAACCATTTTTGTGCATTACAACATGATAATGTATTTTTAATATCGCATTGCACAGTGCGTAGTAGCAGAGTTTTCCCCGCACAAACTAATAATTTAGGTATATAAAACAGCGTGTAAGTTTGTTAATTAAATAATTGTTTATGTTGTTTTGCATTCACGACCTGTGGATGAAGTGCATTTTAGTAAACAAATTTACACGTACGATAAACAGATAATAGAAACAGCTGGTGGTATTAAAAATATTCGAACTACGACACTAGATTTTTGTTGTGGTTACAATGCGCATGCCCAATTTTTGATGTTTTGGTTTGGTTTCTAGATTATATCCCGGCACTCCTTTGTTGTTCTATTGTTTTATATACTTTTTGTATAACTAAGTGGGCTAATACGATTTTCTCAAAAGAACTTCGGGTACACATAATTTATTGATATCCTGCATAATCAATCAATAATTTACTGTTCTGTATAAAAAGGCATGGGGTTATAAAATGTTTGCATTGCTATTTCATTATTCAGATTATTTGCAGAGCCTCATAAATGATTAAAAACCACGTGATCAATTGGTACCTTTAACTCGTGATTTTGTGTCTTTCACATAAGGGTAGTACCTGATGAGGAATTTTGCACATACATACAGAGGGGAAGGTGGGGAACATTCGGCATATTTAATTTATGTATGTATATGATCAAAATCTAGATTACTTATTGTTAGTGTTGGTAAAAACTGATTTTTTTGTCAAGAATTAGAATGATATTATGTACTTTTCACGCCTACTGAACAAATTGTTTCCTTCTGCATAATTCAGATTTTTCAAGATTTCTTTTTTTCTATTAAATAGCTGAATCATACCCACCAGTGGGGAACACTCATCTACCAAGTAGGGATGTTTCGGCCTACATCTGATTTGAATAGTACTCTACTATTTTGGTTTCTTCTGTATTATACATAAACGCATTTTGTTTAAAAACACAAAAGCAACTGAAACTGATTTTTATGAAAAATACAAAAAATTAAAAGAAACCTAAATTTACATCCTTCGTGTGCCAATCATAAGGGAAAACAGTTTATCTTACATTCAAACCAGATAAATTTACATTGAATTTGTAAACATTTAATGTTCTCGAGGTTCCTTGACTGGTTGAAAATGGCAAAATGGCTGCAATATCTTTTTTTCTACTATTAAGATGTCCTCGACATCAAGTTATTTGAGTTTTCTCTTTCTGCGCAGAAATTTCACCTCATGTTCTTCATCTCGTATTGAAAGAATTTTTCAAACGTAGTAAATTTCCGATTTGGAAACCAAATACTTGACAAGAACAAAATTTTCCGCACTAATAGTGTCCTCCTCGCAGATGAGTGTCATATATTCCAAAAACTCTTCTTCATCAGACGATTCGTTAACAGAACATCAATACTCGACTCACTTGACGTAGAAATATTTCTTTTTCTACCTACTTTTACCAAATCTCTTTTAACAGATTTCTTTTCTCTTTTATTGACTATTTTATCCTCCTTTCTTTCATGCTCTGTCCTTTTGATATTTCAGCGTGTTAGTGTATATCGTGGACTGAGATTTCCTAGATTTTCTATTTTTCTTCTCTTCAGAATTTGTCTTTGGATATAGTCTAATTTCACCTAAAGAAGGAACCATTGATGTAGACGGCAGTAAAGGCGTTTTATCTATGTCTATAGGAACCGGCTGCTCTTTCGAAGTGGAAGGAATTGGTGACATTGTTTCTTTCTGAGTTTGAACGATTTGGCTGTGTGTGTTGTTAGTAGAAATATGAGCTGTTGGTTCATTTTCAGTCAGCGGTTTGTCTGTCACCTCACTTGATATAAAATCCGCGTCACTGAATATGAATCGGTTCCAATGGCCAAAGCCCTGTACTTTTGAACGAGCTTGTAATATTTTTTGAAAGTGAACGCACGTTCATATGTATACAATCAAACATGGCGGACACATGAATCACGAGTAGCACGACAATATATGATTTCAAAATATAAATTAAAGATGGCAATATCCATTCTCAAACATTCAGAAAATCCTTTAGTGTTTTTTTAGTTCTGCAAATATCGTATGATATTGTTACAAGGTTGCTATCCATACAAACACCCCACACCGTGGATTCGTTGACTGAAAGTCTAGGTAACACTTGCGCACTACCTTATTAACCAATTAATAATTAACAACAGTAGATTAATGACTGTCTTAACTATAATCACAATTAAACACTTATAAGTCTATCTTATTTTTTCCTTACGCGTTCACTTTCAACTTAAGATTGACTTCTCAGCCCACCATGTGGCTCTTATATACATCCATGCACGGTCTATAGGTCAGTCTATCTTGGAAATAAATATACTATAGAATATTCCCGACCCTTCTCATACAATTCTAGTCCCATCTATTCAGTCTATAAACTCCAGTGGCGTAACAATATTGTCCAAAGTGTTTGCTGTGTCTATTAATAGAATGTACGGAATATTTTCCTTCACCCAGTTCTTGAACTGTTGACAGTACCCATACCGATGCACTGACAAGCAGAAACTCATCCTCATTGTCTGAGAACATTTTTGATACTACCTTCGAAATGCGAACGCATCAAAAATAGTAAAATTTGTCAACTCATTATGCCTAATGTCTCGTGCATTGCGTCGCTTACCTCGTCGCTCCACTATGTTTGTACGCTTAGAAAAAAAAAAATTGTGGCGGCATTCTCTAAGTAGTATGTCAAAAAATCTAATAATGTTTTGTTTTTACTGTTTTTACTCTGCTTTTACATTTAACATTGAAATACCAATGTCTTGTCTTATTTTTAGTCTTGGCCTCAGAAGATTTTTACCTCCCCCGATATAATATAAAAACTGCAGACAATGAGGGCTAACGTTTTTAAGCTCACCAATTGGCGCCACTGGTCGAGTAAGGTCGTGTCAAAAGTTATTGTTAGGCGGGGGAAAATTTTGTAGTGTTTTATTATAATTATTTCTTCACTTCTGATAAGTACAATAATTTCCCTACTGAGCAAGTAAATTACTACTCTCCCCTTCTGCCATCATTGTGCTAAATGTTTTTCAGCTAATTTTTATAAAAATTACAAAAAACTAGCGTTAAAAAGCCATAGTAAACATTAACATTCAGTGACATTGACCTTTCCGTACAGTAGCACCTCTCGTGGTGAATTCAAGCGCGTTAACCCTCATTACGGCTAGTTTTTGACAAGAACTCATTCTTTTGTATAATCATTTATATCTTCGTTTCATTCCAAAGCCTACTGTACAAAGGCATCTCAAATCTCAAATTAATATGATTAAGAAGTTACATCGAGACTTAAGTTGTAAATTTCTCGAAAATGGTTAACTTTAGCAACATTCAAACAGTATAACTTTTTTTATTTAAAAATGATGAAGCAATACAAGTTTTTAATTGAAATTGCCAACAATTTAAGAGCAAGGAAATTGAGCTTGATTAAATATAGAGTGTGACGCCCTCTTGGGGCTAACCTAAAATTGGAAACAGATTATTAGTTCCCATCTCAAACAACACCATCACTTCCGGTTTAACCGGAAAGAATCAAACATCATTATTTTAAATTGCACCCTGTATAGTTTTTAACTAGAATGATCAGTATACATAAAATACTTTGCATAAATAAAATAAAATAAATGCTCTTTCTGATAGTACATCTCTCGATGGCATTTTTTTAAATATTATTTTAATAAACGATTTTATGTTGAGCGCGGACAAAAGTTCATATGTATGAAAAAAATGCTACAAGAAACTACCCAAATAAAAAAAGTCGTAAATGTCCGTGTGACAAATAAACCAATTAAAATAAAGTTAATACCTTATATTATTTTATTTCAGTATATTTATTGTTATTATGATCATGCTCAAAGTGGAAAAACTGTGGAAAACTTTATTTTTTAGATATGCTTATTGACATTACTGGTTCGGTGGAGTAGTTGACTAGAGTGCGCGATGGCAAGTGTGACTGTGTAATCTCTCTATCGTAGCTGTGGGTTCAAATCCGGCCACCACACTGGTACTGGCAATGTCGGTGGGAATGGTTGTGTGTTCGCGTTTTTTCATCAGTGTAACCTTCGTCCGTGCAGCCTTGGCTTTGGATTCAGGGGTTGTCACATTTCTGTGACGTTATTATTATTATTATTCTAAGATACACAAACCAGGTACATAGAAAAAACAGAAAAAATTCAAATGGGGCAAAACATTTGACATTTTGTCTAAATATAATTTGAATAGATCGTCTCGTTTGTCCAATATACTTTTCATTACAGTCATTATAACTTATTTTCGTAAATCCCAACCCTTCATTAGTTCCAACTTTGTCTTTTCGACTACCTAAAATTTATTGTAATATATTTCCCAATATATGAACCACTATCATACCAATGTCTTTGAAAGTTATACTGAGACCACAAGCTAACCGTGGTTCATATGGTCGAAGAACTGCAAAGAAGAATTTGGTGAAAATAAACAACAACAATTTTATTTGTGGTTATTCAGGTGTGATCAGTTGAGGTAGCAGTGAAGAAAATTAAATTTTATGGAAATATAGCGTCCTAGGCCTGGGAATGCCGTGAGAATTTTTTTAATAATTTACTCATAATTTTCAGATCTTTTGTCGCCAAGAAACTCATTAGCTACTAATTTAAATTCATTCTATGCGACTGTCTCCTTTCCTGGGAGTATCTCATCAAATTGATGGTCCCTAATTAGAACTTCTTTTATATTCGTTTCTCTTAGTCTAGGATGTTTTTTGTAGATACTGGAAACCTGGCCATTTTCTGCCATTGCTTTTACAAACTGTTTTATTAAACCCAATTTAATATCAAGTTGAGGCAGAATAATATTCTCGAAATCGACCAATTGGCTCGTTTTCAATATTTTAGCCTCGAGATTTAGTCATTGCCTTGTAGGCCCAGACCTGTCTTATACAGTGTTTCCCGTTTTTTAAATACCCGTATAAATAACTTGAAAACTTTTTTTTTAAATATACAGTTTCGAAATTTCTAATAAATTACATTATGTCGATCGTAAAAAAGTAACACCATGATTAAAAATTAAAGCCACGAATTCAAAAATCATGTTAGGTATTTTTTCATCAACAAATTTTGTTAAGAATAGTTGTTGACAGGGTTCGCCCTATTTAAATCGTTTGATTTAAATCATGATTTTAATCAAGTGATTTTTTTTATTTTAATCGATGAAGAAAATTTTGAAAACAAAAAATCCTATTTATTACAAAACGGGTAGTTTCTAAAACAATTAACATTGATTTTTATTATAAAATTTGTATAGGAACACTAATTGTCTTGCTTTCTTCACTCCTAATTTATTTCGTAAATTGGAGTGCATGAGCCCAAATGAAGAAAATACTCTTTCCACTGAAGCTGATGAAGAGACAGCACATAAAAAGTGCTTCAGTATGGGAAGAAGTTTCTCAATATCAGGGATGTTTATTTGTAAAGGCACTAACATTGCATATTACCTCTTCTGAAAACATAACTGCTGCAAAAGGTTCCATTTTTGCTTGAAGTTTTATAATGAGTGGTAGTTAGTAAACTACTATTTTCATACATTTCTTGCATGGTATTTAACGCTTGAACTTTTTTCTGCGGCAGTCAGTTTAAATTTGGTTTTAGTTACATCCAAAATGTAAGCTACAAAATGATAGGGCGTAAATGCCAGCTCATGTCGTTATTATTATTTGTTAAAAATATGTAGCTGAAACAAAGGTAATTCTAATTCTTCCTTAAATATTCTTTCTAATTCCTTCCATACTTCTACTGCATCAGATAGGAAAGCATTTTTTTCTGTAATTTATCAAGTCCCACAGTTATAGGCTTTAAGATGTTTAGGTAATCTTCAGCTACCTGTTTCAGACCAACGTTTGAAACTTTTTGGTATATTGTTGAGTCTATTTCTTTTTTATTCTCATCACATATTTTTAATAATTTCTCCCATTGACTTACATATACTTCTAAACAATCTGCCATACATCTCACGTCACTCGAAAACACTAATGTTTTTCCATCGGCCTGCTTGAATTTAGCTCTAGCCAGATGATTATTTCTGAAATACTTAATAATTTGTGTAATATGTTCTTTGATATCCTTTATTTCTAAATCTTTGCAGAATAAGTTCAGAAGGTGAGCTGAGCATCCATAAGTTATAACTCTACATTAGTGTTTAATTTATATTCTATCATTCTTCTCATAAGTGCCATGTTCACTGCAATATCTGTTACAAACGAGTTCAAGTTACAGTTGTATTTAGATTTACAAGACAAAATTAAATTGTTAGCAATCTAAGTTAAATAATCGCTTGTGTTAGGATTTCCAGATGTGTCTATTGTTTCATATAAGAATACGTGTCCATATTCAATGGTTATTGTGGCACAAACTACAAGCTCATTGTGGACATTAGACCAACCATCGATAGATATGTTTACGCTTTGTCCAGAAAGACTTCCAAAACATGTTGTTTTCTCATCTTCTAAAATTGGTTGTAAAAGGATTGTAGATATTGTTTTCCTGAAAGGGGTCTATAACCAGGTTTTCATAATTCGATCGCCTTCTTCACTGGCGGATTGTCCATACACCTAAAGCTACTATTAGTTGCAAATACAGCTTTTGCCATTTGTTTGTCGATTTCTTGATTTTTTATCTGCAGGTGTTCGAAAAATAAAGTTCTGTAAATTAGTTGGTGGTCTGTTTTCCTTATTTTAGGATGTTGACAAACTTGCCGAAAGTGTGCTTGGCGCTCGTTTTTTGACAATTTTGAGGAAAATTGATGTTTGAAGACGTTGAAATCCCACTGCTTGCAATATTTGCATTACTTGAGCCTTCATTTCCTGTAAAAAATTATTATTAAGTGAATAAAAAAAATATATTAATCTTACATGATGTAAGATTTTCCACGAAACACCAAAACACTATACCGGGTGCCTACGATATTACTAGCCAGCCTATAACTTCCTTGTAAAAAAAGATATCGATTTAAAATTTTGGGATGTTGTATGGTTGAATACAGTGCACAGTTTGATGCCCTCAAGATCTGATTTTCATTTCCGATTTAACCGGAAACAGTATAAAATTTGTTATTTTTAATGGAACACCCTGTATATTATTCGACATTTAGATTGCCCAGGAAATTGTAACAACCAGATAACACTTAAACACTTACTAAAAGGTAAATCAAGAATAAAATGCAAAAATTAAATGACAACTGTCGAGAGAAACTTTTAAATAATACAGCAGTACTGTCAAAATCTAAATGAAAATCGGTAAATAGTTCTTTTGTTTTACACAGCCCTCTTGTATCAAAGTTCTGTTTAAACATCAATTTTTATTGTGTTGCCTTTGTAACAGTGCAGGTGAACATTCAGTCGCCGATATCTCATAAACTATTATGTTTAGACAGGGGACACCAGAAACAAAAAATATCCAGAAAGGTTAGTAGAATGTATATTTAATGTTCAATACAGGGTGTTCCATTAAAAATATCGAAGTAATTTGAGCCTGAAAATCACTTTTCGTAGTACTTCCGGTTCAGCCGGAAATGAAAATTTTATGACTTCAAATTTTACTCACCAAAAAACTTAAATAACCGTAACAGATTTGTTCCTACATTCATTTTCTTACGGGTTAAATTAATTTAAATGACAATTGTCTATTTTTCCGAGGTAGATGAACTAAAACATACAAAAATACCTCCCTAAATAAAAATCGTACCCTTTTAATTCTGAAATTCTATAGATTTCCTAATTCTAGGAAAATAGCTGGCGAATAATTGGTTGCATACTAGTGGTCACTTGTATCAATTTGCATCGAAATAATATTTTTAATAAAATAATTCAACTAAGTATAATTTTGTCGTCTATGAAATGATCCCTTTTTTTGTGTACTGGTAAAAAGAAATATGGATCTGATCTTTTTATTTATATTTAATTTAGTACGTAAACATTTGAATTTAATTTTTCGTAAGTCTAAGGAATCGCTAAATTAACGCCTTGCCCTATCGAAATGTAGCCCCTAAAGAAATTATTAACTATGTGGTAATCAATGATCTGAGGTGTGAGTTATTGTAATATTCCTGTATTGTACGTTTATGTTCTTATTAGTTTTTTCTCTGGTAATGTTTTTTGGCCTTTCGGAAAAAAATCCTTATTGATCGACTCGAATCCTGTTTTTCGTTCGAGGTATCGAAATGTTAACATCGATGTGAAGTGTGAGCGGTATTACTTTAGTAGTAAATTGTTGAAGTGTCCATTTAATTGGGAGAACTATTACTAAAAGTATTTAGAAATTGCGAGGAAGATTTTCTGTGAGAAATTTGTGATATTTGCTGCAATTTTCGTCGTGTGCGGATTATTTCCTAGCTCGCGGTAAGTCTTCTGAACCGACATTTTAAGTAAAAGATTCTTATCGGGTTCCTTTACTTTCTTGCAGGTGGTTCATAAAGAAATTCAACCCTTGAACAAGAGATATATTCGAGAAGCCTTCTACAGGGTGTAGAAGTGAGTATTGGCATTATGGTTGTCCTTTATGTGATGTTATGTTTGTTATTCTTGTCTTTTCAGCGCTTTTAGTAAGGTCTTAGTAAGACTTTTATGAAGTATTTTAGTTATACGAGTATATTTTATTCTATCCTCGTCGCGGCCTGGAACGCGTTTGCCTCATCTGGTACAGTGATGCAGTAGTGGATGTCATAGGTTATACAACAAGAAACCCTTTTTTTGTTGGAGTATCTGGCCTTACTTCCTCGTGGACTCTGCAGTCAGGCCTTACCTTATAGCGTGCCGTCCATGGTTTTCCTAACATTCTTCCTGTACGTGGTGCTCTGGATCTGTCGACACCTGTAGAAAACGCCCTTCGCGCTGTAGGACCCCAGATAAGTGCTAACAACCTGTATAAATTTAATTTTATCCGATTATTTGAAAATCTATTATCATATTTTAAATAATATTTTATGTAGCTACCATTTTTTTGTGTGTCATAAAAATACATACTATCTGAAAATCTATTATCATATTTTAAATAATATTTTATGTAGCTACCACTTTATTTTTTGGGTGTCGTAGGAATATATACGAATATTTTATCTAGTATTGTCCCTATACAAAAGAAGAACAGTGTATATTATATAATAACTGGGTAGCGACGAAGGTGATCACATTCGGCCTACAGAACTTTATTTTTACATTATTATGTACCCTAAACTGTTCTGATAAACTGCTAGTATTTCTTTCGAGAAAACTTACACTTGTAATTTGTTTAAATATTATAATACGTCATAACGTTAACCATTTTGCTGTGTCTATATTTTAACGTGTTATACTTCTTTTTTAACACGCTTTTATTAGCTTCACCTGTATGTTTGCTTGCTTGCTTGCTTGTTTGTTTGTTTGTTTGTTTGTTTGTTTGTAACCGACTCTTTGGACTCGATTTTGACCCACTTTAAACGGACAGATTTAATTGAAACTTTGTACACTTACGAAGAACCAGTAACAATACAATAATTTGATAAGTTTATATCATTATCCTGATCGGGATCGCCAGTCCTTTCCTCAGGTATCCTCTGCGTGAGACCAAAGGCTTAAATATGTAAGTACATTCTGCGATTGTCAGCTAGATCGCGGTGGTCGATCGGGCTAAGGCAGTCGACGCGAAACGACAGACTCCTCGGGCGTGAGTTCAAATCCCACGGCTGAAATAAAAAATTATTTTTTTTTTTCAGAAATATCTGTTGGATCGTAATATGTTATAATATCAGCATCAATAAGCAATATAAATATAGTTTAAAATAACTAAAAAACACGCTTTCATAGCACATCAAACTAAAAAGTGAAAAATAATTATTAATATAAACTGAAAACATTAATGAACGAAAAATACTAGTATTATTGTGAAAAAAGCGTGGGGCGCTTTGTGCCATATTTTTTCGTATATCGAGCAACCCACGCTTTTTCACAATAATACTAGTATTTTTCGTTCATTATTGTTTTCAGTTTATATTAATAATTATTTTTCACTTTTTATTTTGATGTGCTTTAAAAGCGTGTTTTTTAGTTTTTTAAACTATATTTATTTGTAATTATTATTGAATAGCTACTGATATATTATATTTAACTTTTTTCTCTTTACCAGTTAATATCTTCCCAGTGCACTTCTTGCCACTCCCCCGCCGACTAGTTGGCCGGAGTGCGTGGCTATCATCGCCGCTCACTATAAACTAATTTTTTTGTTGCGTAATAGAAAATTTAGTATATTAATTGTATCTTGGAGAAATTTCAGCTCCACTTATTGTTAATGCTATTTACAATTATATTATATTTTTGTGAGGGCTAGCTCTGGTAATAATTTGTTTTATGTGAAAATGAAATAATTTATGATTGATATAACATTTTCAACCGCCATTTTCTCGAAAACTGTCAAAGATAGATATAGGATATGCTACATGTTTTGGACCTACAATTTCCTGGGCAATCTAAATTTCGAATAATATACAGGGTGTTCCATTAAAAACAACAAATTTTATACTGTTTCTGGTTAAACCGGAAATGAACAGCAGATTTTGAGGCAATCAAACTATGCACCGTATTCAACCATACAACATCCCAAAATTTGAAATCGATATCTTTTTTTACAAGGAAGTTATAGGCTGGCTAGTAATATCGTAGGCACCCGGTATATTGCACACATAGAGTGCAGTATATAGTGTTGGTGTTTCGTGGAAAACTACGTCAGTGTTATCTTCACATCAAAGGTTTCAACCCACTTCAGGGCTTACATGATGTATTAAGGATTTCATCACAACAAACATTTATTAATTTGTGAATATAAATATACTGAAAATATACATATAGAGTGTGTTTTGTTTCACTTGAAATGGTAACACCCCACTAACTTTTTTTATTTTTTAGTTGAATTTCAATTTTTTTCTTTATATGTAGCTTTTAACGATCTTTTAAAGAGTTAAACAACATTTTAATAAAGCGAAAAAATTTAAAAAATATATATCATTTTCGAAAAAGTTTATAGGGAAAAGCTGTTCGGAATCGTCTTAAATCCCAAGTTTGGTTAAAAAAAAGACAAAAAAAGAGTAATTAGCCTTTCTGCAGCCATAATTAAATTATTTAATAAATATCACCAATATTTTAATAGTTTGACACAATGACATCAATGTTTTATGGGACAGATCTCATGTTAATTTGGTACTGTTAACAATCATGGCAATCGTGATATAACATTGAAATTAATTTTGCTGCTGATTTTTTTTAACCAAACTTAGACATTGGTGTTTTAAGGTGATTCCGAACAAGTTTTCTCAATAAACTTTTTAGAAAAAAATCCCCTAACATGATTTTTCAATTTTTTTGCTTGATTTTTGATCTACTATTTTAATTAGGCTAAAATGTTGTTTGTCTCTTTACAAGAGCTTTAAAATCTACATATAATTTTTATATATTTTTTTTAATTCAGCCAAGAATAAGAAAGTTATTGGGCTGTTACCATTTCAACTGAAACTGTATGTTCTTCTTTATAATACTCGTTTATTTGTATTTGTGCAACAAAAATTGATACCGTGATCTGTGAATATACTGTCTAATAACTGTGGATTTTGACTGTTTTCACACAGATCGACAAATCTAAAATATGAATGCACAGAGCGGAAACCTCAGATGAAAGCTTATAACAACTTTTCTCTTGTATTTGCCAATCAAATTAAAATCAGAATTTCGTGAATCTGGATCCGAAAGTGGCACAATTTAAAAAAAAAATTAAAAATTAAAAACAATTTTTTATTTTTTAATTTTTTTTAATGCCTAATAACCTAATTCAATAAAGACTTGTCTTCAACCCCAAATTATTCTATATTTTATTAGAAGACGAGAAAATACGTTTTCAAAATCGACTAAAAACTCAAAAAACATCATTTTTGAGACCCCCTTTATGTTTAAACCGTGCCACATAAGTTTATCATACATATTAACACACTAGTTTTGGTTTTCAATGCTTGGTTTTATGGGTGGCGCGAGATCCCCGTAAATAAAGTAAATAATTATTTAGATTTAGAATACCTGCAGTTAAATCAACATCATTACTTGGTTCAGCGACTTATATACGGGTAATGTCTTGGTCTTGCACTTTCATGATGGCTTTTTAATCTTTGAACAAGTTCTTGCATTTCTTTTTGCAATTTTTACACACCGCTCTGCTACCAGTTTTTCCTTTTTCTGTTTTTTTTTATAAAATAATCCCAAATGTTGTCTTCCTTCCGCTCATTCTTATTTTACACTTCACTTGTTTAATTAACTTGGGCACAGACTCAATACAATTTGTCAAATGAAGCACCTTACAAACTATCCTCCCTTTTATACTCTATTATGCAGACAATTTATAACAGGGAAAATTCCTGCAATAACAAGTATCGCCAGTTGAAAGCGACCATCGCGCGTCGCCTCGGTATCTATGAAATTAATGAAACCGACCGCCAAGCTTGTCAGAACAGGAAAATGCTGATTTTTTATTGTTTGCATGAAAATATAGACCACATAGACGATTTTTCCAATGACGAATAATTTATATGTGCAAATTGGCAGTTAAAGAGTACAAAAAGTAGGGTATGGAAAAATCGTATTTGTTTTCAAAAAATTAAAGTAAAACTGAAAAAAAATCAAAAAAATCAAAAAAAACTTGATTTTTTTTATTAAAAAAAAAAATCATGATTTTTTCCACCCCTGGTTATTGAGAAACACCTCAAGAGGTCAAATCTAAAATTTGGTTAAAATAAAAAATAGTTTATTCCTTTTAAAAAAATTCGATTTCCAAAATATTGAAAATAATTAATCGATGAAACCTAATGATATATAGTTTCGAATTATTCTGACAATTTTTTTATTCATATTAATATTCATAAACAAAAATAATAATAGATGATATTTTTACGCAAGTTGTTGGCTGTTAAAAGTAGAAAATTATTTCTTCAATAAAAAACAGAAAAAACTTTATTTCCTATTTTTTTTAGAGGACTTCCAGCCAGGTATATGGACAATTTATCTACGTTTCGTCTGAGTTTTTCGGACTTTGTCAAAGGTTAAGAAGTCTTACAATTTTGCTGCTGATATTTGTGAATTGTTTTAATTAAAAAAAATTCACAAATATCAGCAGCAAAATTGTAAGGCTTTTAGCCTTTGAAAAAGTCCGAAAACCTCGACGAAAAGTATGATAAATTGTCCATATACCTGGTTGGAAGTCCTCTAAAAATAAAATAGGAAATATAGTTTTTTCTGTTTTTTATTGAAGAAATAAAAAATAATAATTATCAAATAATGCTTATGAATTTTTGTTACCAATTTCTTACTTGTTTTAGCAGATTTTAAAACATTTTTTTTTTGTTATTTGTAGTTTGGTTGTTGTTTTAACTAAAATTTTACTTTTAATAAGTAAGCTCGACAGTGAGTTTACCTATTTAAAATATGATGGAAGTCTACTTGATGCAAATAATAAAAATACTGTGTAGTGTGTAGTATTGAGTTAACTTTTAATCTTTAAATATATAGACAACGGTTGATTTTAGCGAGTTGTGACAAGTATACTTTTTTTACTTAGGATTAGTAAATACATCATAATATCAATTAAAAATGTCCGTTCAGCTGTTCTGAAAGAAAAAATTCACATTTTTATCATTTAGTGTATTATATTGGATGCCCTGTATAACGTAGTTCCAATCCAATATGAAGTTATGATTTCTCACCACAAGAGACCTACCTGTATCGATGTTGAACTTAATCCGTCAAGTAGTTTTTGAGTTGCACTCAGAATATCATTGGAAAAAGTTTCAACACGCTGTTTTCATTCTCTAGGCAGATTTTGTAAAGCATGTTTGGTTAAATTTTCATATTTTGTGCCAAAGAATCTCTAGTTACTATATGGCCCATTCTTTATAACTCACCCAGTGTATACATAAAGATAATAATGTAAAAAAAATTATAGATGTTTGAATTGAAAGTATATAAAAAATACACGTAAACACATTAAACGATTTATAAGAAATAAGTATAAAATTAAACAAAAATTAAAATACAAAGTAAAATAAACTTGCTCCATCCATGGCCTAATTGTTTATATATTATTCTTGCATCTTGCTAACGGGTTTGTATTTCGCCCTTATTATTTTTATAATTATAAATAATAAATTAATAGAAGCTATATTGTTTATGCCATAAAATACAAGGAGGCCGTTTAATTAGTTTTACAGAGCACTTGACTTATTTCCGCTTATTTAATTAAATTCTTAGTCCTTACTTTGGGATTGCCTGCCATTTTGTTGAGGGCAAATGTACGTAGACAAAATTACTGCAAGTAATTTGGCTTGCTACTTGCCCCTTTTTTGAAATGTGCAGGCGTGGCAGAAGTATCTTCTCCACCACTACTTTATCTGAAGATATGTATTCTGATACTGAATCTTCAAACTCTATGCAATCATCTAATTCGCGATCCTTGCCACTTCCAACGTCTTCCATTATGGTATCAGTTAGTGGTCTTAACGCTTATTTCCTCCTTTTCTTCGTTCATATTTTATTAGTTGATTTTTGAAAACTAATAAATTTAATAAAGCCGGCAATTAATAATTCGTCATTGTAGCACTAAAAGGTAAACTTTCCGTTAAAGCTACCTCGTATAATGGTGAATTTACACACTGCCAGTAATTCGGTCGAGTAACTAAAACCGAGTACTGGATTTTAGTACTTGCATCGTGTAAACAGTGTTTCAGTAACACTAAAAGGTCTGTTTACACGTAGAGAGTATTAAAACCAGTACTCGGCTTTAGTTACTTGGACGAGTTACTTGCGCCATATAAATTCACCTTAACTGTGGTTGTAGGGGCCATTCGGAAAAATCATTTATATAATAACAAGGAACATACTTGGTAAGATAAATACTTGCAAAATTACAGATGACTAGGTTTTCTTTAGAAAATAAAAAAATACTGTTCACGAGACAGCTCTCCCGAAACGTCAAAATAAGAGGGAAAGCAATGGTGTCATCTGTCAACGTGTTTCATCTTCCATTAAACGACTGGTCTGTTTGATCGATCACAAAGCCTACGTTAATAATAGAACTTAGCTATATGTTTTCGTGTGGAGATATAAATAACTTCATTTCATAAATAACCTTTATTTATTTTGAATGCCATATTTACTGCTCGTAATGGTCATCATCAGGTTTAAGCTCACAAATGGTATATTTTCATTGATCTAAGATGAAAGTGGAAATGCTTATAATTTTCAAAATATATATATACTATATATATATATATATATATATATATATATATATATATATATATATATATATATATATATATATATATATATATATATATATATATATATATATATATATATATATATTTATTTTTTGTGCCAAAAAAATATATTACATCATATAACTATAAAATAGTTATTTCAATTTAAAGCTAAAATTTTTTTTTTCAATTACATCACTAAGCGCAGACTAAGGAAATCGGCTAAAATTTGTTGGACCACTGGCAAGATTGGTACTTTCTATTATTTGTTGTGATTCCTGTTTTAGCATTTTTGTTTATGTATTTGTTTTAAAACATTCTAAAAGCACACAAATATGGAAACAACTTATGTAAAGGTACGGTTAATGGTTTAAACTTATCTGTAACATATCACCTTCAAAGAAGCCGACGTTTTTTATGTTGCAAATGTTTGAAATAAACTATAGATCGATAATTATTATCTGCTATACTTTTTACAACTGTAAACAGACAGAAAATGAGGTTACGGGCAAATGCCAGGTCTAGTATAATATCATACAACTGCACGAGATGAAATACAATTAAAATAACTTCATTTGGCTCACTATTTGAATATGCACTTAGTGACGTTACGAAAGTTTGACTTAATTTTTTTTCAACTTAAATGAAAAGAAAAAAATAAAGAAAAGACACGTGTCTGTTATTTTTATATCTAGCTTTTAATTTTCAAATTAAAAAAAAATGGGAAAATACTCCATTGATCAAAATATCAAACTTCTCTTATTTAACTTTTTTATCAATAGTAGTATTCATTTCTGTAGTTCTAAAAAAGTTTTGGACAAATACAATGAGATGTCACTTGTGAAATAAATAAAAATGGAGAGGATTACATTACACCGAAATTTCAAGCCAGTCATTCCTCTGGTAAACGTTACAAATCGTTAGCGTTGCTGAAGAAATTTTGTCAAATGTAGGAGGAAGGAGCACAAGATAAGTTTCTTGAGTAGTAACGTGAACAGAACAAAAATGAAATAGATGTATTTAGATTTTAGAATTTCGTGTTTTAATTCATGTGTTGAAGGCATCGATAGACATCAGGGTTGGAATAAAATCATGATATTTAAAAAAACAAAACAAAAATCAATGATTTTTATTTAAAAAATCAGGTTGTTTTGATTTTTTAATTTTTCATTTTTTTTTTTTAATAAATACGATTTTTCCATACACTATTTTTTTTGTATTGAAACTACCAATGTGCACATATAAATTTTTGATGTGCCACTGGAAAAAAATTGTCTATGGTTTATATTTTCATACATTGGTGCTTCCGAGTAACGTGAGATGGAATAGTATAGATTGTTTAGAAGTTAAGTCATCGGGAGAAATTATTAAAAGTATGTGATGAGATTAAAAAATAGACTCAACAGTATACCAAAAAGTTTCAAACATTGGTCTGAAACGAGCAGCTGAAGATTACCTAAACATCTGAAAGCCTATAGCTGTGGGACTTGATAAATTATAGAAAAAAGCTCTTATCTATCGCAGTAGAAGTATGGAAGGAATTAAAAATAATATTTAAGGAAGAATTATAATTACCCTTGTCTCAGCTACATATTTTTAAAAAACGTTGTGAACAGGCACTTACGCACTATCATTTTGTAGCTTACTTTTTGGATGTAACTAAAACCAAATTAAATTGACTGCCGCAGAAAACGTCATGTTACCATGCAAGAAATGTTTGAAAATAGTGCTTACTACCACGCATTATAAAAACTTCACGCAAAATGGAACCTTTGCAGCATATGTGTTTTCGGAAGAGGTGATATGCAATGTTAGTGCCTTACAGTGGTGGATTTCACAAAACACATGATATTGAGTAACTTCTGCTATACTGAAGCAATTTTTATGTGCTGTCTCTTCTTCAGCTTCTGGTGGAACGAGTATTTTCATATTTGCTTCACAAGGTTCACTCAATTTTACGATATTTTTAGAGAAAAGCAGGACAATTAGTGTCTATGCAAATTTTATAATGAAAATCAATGTTGGTTGTTTTAGAAAATACTTGTTTTGTACTGAAATGTTTTATTTATCAAGAAATTGTTAATGATTAATTTATATTTTGTAATAGTATTTATTTTCAGTTTTTTTTGATTTGATTCATTCATTAAATATGATTTGGAATGAAACATTATCTAACGGCAAATACCCTGACCTGCATTGGATTATACCTCAAATCATGATAGATCGGTAGCCAATATCATTTGTCAATTCCTAACCGGACATAGACCGGTTTCGAACTTATTAGTTTTCCTCAGTGTTTACAGTATCGTTCAAATCATATTTAATAACAGTAGTTTAGTCCAATTCTTAAGCTAGAGGTCGCCGCTCTCGGTAATTTGCTTGTGTCGCTATCCGCCACAGACATCTATGATGTCGGTCGGATAGTAGCATTTGGGTAACTATATGAGAAGTTTCACATACCTCTCACCACTACTTTCTAATTCATTCATTAAAATTAAAATCTCAATTTGATTAAAATCATGGATTTAAATCATGATTTAAATCGGGCAAACCCTGATACACAATTAAAAAGTATCGATATCAAATGTATTGCTAGCTAAAGTATCGATACAAAATATCGAATATTGTATATCGTGCGCATCGATACGCTCAGTATCGATACTGTATGGCATATGCCTAGCTCCATCCAATGTCGGTTAATATAAAAATCCTAGCTGCGAACGAATGCAAACGTTTCAGTGTAGGCGGTGAAGGCACAATTTTAGTTTTGCGTTTTAGTCGTCCACTAACAAATGACTGACAAAACATGGAACGTCCGCGATCACCAATGATTGCTAGAAATGCGTTTTTTTGTGGGAATCCCCTAGAAACGTTCGTTCCCGTTGTAGACTAAGCTGCGAACGACTGCGATTGCTAGCATCGCGATCGATCTGTAACGTTTACCAGATAAATGACGGGCTTAATGATAATGAAATATACCTAATGCGATATTAACATAACTGTCAAATCATATAACAGATATAACGATTGTTTTCCTCTACGTCAATTTTGTGACAATGTCCCACCATTTACAGTTTTGCGAAATATCAATAAAAAAGTTGTCAGCATTTATGGTAAATATGTATGTGGCTTGTGGTCACGGTAGCCGACTAGATAAGATCGATTATACTTACATCATAGCGAGGATCGATAGTTCGACTTCATCCCGGGACAAATTGATTGTTTGAAATTTGTTTTCGACTCAAATGAGGTATGGAGCTGTCGCATCGATGCCCTAAATGTGGTTTAGATTCCACAATAAACTCTAGGGTCTTCGTCGCTTTTTTACCTATCAGCAAATCTCTTCGAGGTCCATGGGATGACTTAGAGAGGTGGCTAAAATGTTAAAAAAACAAATATATCTTGCAAACATGATTTTACACGTGACAATTTTGGAGTGAAATATGTTTTTAATGGCGCCGTTGTACCACAGTGGTTTAACTTTGATCATAGATCAAAGAACGGAATTGTCTCAACAATTGTTTCTATTTTTTCTTGTATCCTGTAACAAACATAGAAGAACAAAAAACGTGTATCATTTAAATAAAATTAATATTATGGTATTAGAGGCCTAAATAATTCGGATCATACCTAGAAAATAGATAAGCCACAGTTAAATGGGACACGGCAATTTCAAGTTTTACCAAGATCAAACACCAAACAGCACAAGGGTTGGTGCTGGGTCCAGTATTGTTTATTATATATGTTAACAGGATGTTCAATTTTAGTGCAGATATTAATAAATCTCAAAGCCCAAACTTTTCTTCTCTGTTAATTCTGGTCTTACTGTAAAATTATTTGGGGTACATTTTGATTCCCTCAATTTTTTAACTACTTAGTTAAAACAGAATAAAGGTACTTTTTGTATATGAAATCTTCTACTCATACGAAGAATATTTTGAGTACTTACGAAATAAACCTAAATAAATCTGGTGATGTTAAGAGTGCCTGTTATGTTAATTAATTTAAATGTACAATGTGATATCGTTAAGTATTAAGTAGTTAGAATTGACTGTAATATTTATATACTTGCTTGTATTTTTAGTTTTATTTCTGTAATTTTATTTTGCAACCATTATGTTATTTGTCTCTTGGATTGTACAAGGTTATTCATTATAAATTACTGTATTCCAAAAATGGATAGGGAATAATGGACCTATTAAATGGCCACCTAAAAGTCCGGATTTGACCCTTATGAATGCATTTTTTTTGGGATTTCTAAAACCCCTTATCATCGTTTTTATTGCATATGGAAAAAAATTTATGACTGAATTTTGTTAAAATGCTATCAAAAGTACAGTAGCGTGCAGATTTCAGGGGATACAAAAAATAATATTTTTTTTTAATGGGAAACCCAGGATATTATTAAATATTTGGAATGATCTTTTATTTCTGATATCAAAAATATACAACATGTTACCCTTACCATACCGTTTTTGAGTTATTAAACGTCGAATATCTTCGTTAAACTAGTTACTGTAAATATGGAAAAGTTAACATTATTAAAGTGAGCTATGAAAATGACAACTATTATGTTCGATAAGTGACAGTTCTTTAATGAAATAATCAAAATAGTTTACAGTGAGGAAGAAAAAGTCCAAATATTTACTTGTTATATACAAAATAACAAAAATAAACGTGCAGCAAAAGAGCATATAGGGTGTTGTATCTAAATCGCCCAACACCATCAGAAATACATTCAAAAATATTTACCGAAAGATGAATAATACCTACAGTTTTAGTAAAAAAAAGCTTGTAGTTCAAGCAAACCAGGAAGAACAGCTAGATATACTGCTTCATTTCGAAGGTAAGCCAATCCATATTTATTCGCGAATAGACTTTTTTGAAACATTGTATTATTTTTTAGAAAATTCTGAATGTAGTATAAATAATGCGGTCGATCAATTAGGTAAAAGTTATTCCAAAATCCAACGTACGTTAAAAAATAACAGCAACAGACCATATAAAATTTTACCCGTACAAATTTTAACAGAGGCTCATAAAAGGAAAAGGCTGGACTTTTACCACCAGATGATTCAAAAGTTGGATGGAGATCCCGATTTTTTTACTAAAATATTATGGACTAATGAATCATCCTTTTCTATGGCAGGAGTTTTTAATAGGAAAAATCGAAGGTCGTGGGAAAACAAGCACAACAGACAAAGATTGGTAAAATAAATAAAAAAAAAATGGAAGAAAAATTGTTTGGTGTGGAATTTTCAGAAACAAAATTGATGGGCCTATATTTAATGATTATACTTTAACTGGAGTTACCTATCTGGAAATAGTTATCCCAGAAGCAGAAAATATTCTTTTGCAGAATTTTTCGGAAGCCGAACTTGATGATATGATTTGGGTGCAGGATGGGGCAACTCCGCATAGTGTCCTACCCATTCGAGATCATTTGAATAATGTATTCCCAATATGGATAGGGAATAATGGACCTATTAAATGGCCACCTAAAAGTCCTGATTTGACCCCCCTGAATGCATTTTTTTGGGGGATTTCTAAAAGGCATTGTCCATAATAATAATAATACTAATAATATTCAGGTCATAAAAGACAGGATTCGACTTGAAATAAACAATATGACTGTAAATAATGAAGCCATTTCCGGTGCAATTATAAATATAAGAAGACGTTATCAATTATGCATTGACAATAATGGTGGACACATCGAACATCTTTTGTGAGTTATCATTTTTTAGGTATTTAAATTTCCTAAATAAATCTTTGTTATCTATTTTGTATAAATATTTGGTTCTTTTCTTCCTCACTGTAAACCATTTTGATTATTTAATGAAAGAAATATCACTTATCAAACACAATAGTTGTCATTTTCAAAGCTCACTTTAATAATATTAACTTTTTCATATTTACAGTAACTAGTTTCAACTAAAATATTCGACGTTTAATAAGTAAAAAAAAACTGTATATGGTAGGGGTAACATATGGTATATTTTTGAAATCAGGAACAAAGGGTCATTCGAAAAATTTAATAATATACAGGGTATACCATTTAAAAAATATATTATTTTTTTGTATCCCCTGAAATCTGCACGCTACTGTACTTTTGATAGCATTCTAACAAAATTCAGTCATGACCACACAACTTTTATTTAAAACTTTTTTCCATAGTCAATAATAACGATGATAAAGGATGGGTAATCAAATGCCATAGAAATAATTGCATTAACAATATATTCTCTAGCATTTTTAATACCAGAAAAGAAATCTCATAAATATTCCCAATTTTAATATATTTGCAAAAACCAAAAATCTCTTTACAGTATTAAAACAATAAATGCACCAAAATCTAAGAAAATGTGAAATTTTATTAATTTGTAAATCGAATTATCCATTATCCACAAAATATCTTTGTGTAAGGACCGTTATTGATCAACAGAACAGAAATTCGTTACGCAAAATATACAAATATTTTTAATACTAGAAATATGTCTTAAATTGTCGTGATTTACAAATATTCGCCAAAAACAAATAATCTCTTTCGGAAATAAAGGGTCCTACTACTTCAGGTGTTAGCACATTTACTAAATTTTAAGAAGTAAGCACCGATTAAGTATATAGTTTCTGAATAGTTTCAATAGTTATAAATATAGGGTGTTTTTAAAATGTATATCAATATTTTGGCAGCAAGTTCTGGAGGTGAGAGCAGATTGATATGAAATTTGACTTGTTTCGTTTATTTCGTCGTTTTATTAATTTGACAGAAAATATTGATATTTGAAAATGTTGTGTTTGAAATCTTACAATTAGTTAAATAAATTGGTCAAACAATTAATTAATGACGAACCAAAAACATTTGTAAAATTTTAGGACTTTTGACTGGCTAGTTGGGTTGACGACGAAGCTTTATCCTATCACAAAAACATACAAAATTAAAGTTTTATCTCAAGAGTGGCATGCTTAAGTTTAGAAAGAAAAATGAAACCAACAGTTATAAAAAAAATCATCAGAAAACTGGCCTAATGTGTAAATACAATATAAAAAAAGGCGAAAGGTAAAAAAAGGTGACAGATAAGGAATTTTCACCTCATTTCGATGCCACTGCCTTCAGTATTTTTTCCTAACTTTAGATAATTGTTCCTTATTATTGTTGATAGACACGTGACAATATATAGTCAGAAAACTCAAACCTTTGAAAGATATACAAAAGAATCTGTTAATATTTGTATATACCAATTTAAAACACTACTTCTTGGAAAAATTTTGTGTTTACTTAGAAACGGAAGCCTTCATGAGAAAAAATGTAGAGCAATAAAATGTTTGAAAATGTTTTATGCATTATGGAAAAAAATCATGGGTGTAGTCGTACCGATAAAAAGGTTTGAGATGCAGAGGGGGCTTATCCCCCTTAATTCAAACTTTTAGTGTAGAGCTAAGAAGCTGAAATTTTTTAAAGATATCTTGCAGTTAAACATACCAATGCACATCAAATGTTTTAAAAATAATTTAGAATTGGAATATCGCAAAATATTGTTTTATAAAGTTGAAATTAAAAAGTTGTAGCTTCTCGTGATTACATTTTTGTATTAAAGGTAAATAGGGTTATATCAATCTGTTTTTATCCCTAAGACCTGCTGCTATAACTTTGACACGCCTTTTAGAGACACCCCTGTGTATCATAGTCACATCATAATTGCAACCAAATAATACATGGCTCAGTCTTATGTAATCTAATTGTCTGCCATTATTGAATTTGGCAACATGGTGTGGGCCGTAAATAATGAGTAATATTATATTATGCAATGCACAATTTGTTTAAACACGAATACTCCAACTTGAAGATATTCATCTGGTTGAAAAAGGATTCATTGTGATGCCTATATTGACATTGCGAAAACTGCAGAGGATTATCTGTCACAATAGTTGAGCAAGATACCGAACTTAATCTACTGTTTCATGACAAATCCAACCACTTATCGTGAGTAAAAGGTAAAAAACCAATATTTAATATTTTTTATAATATTCGACAGACTGGTAATTCATTCGTACATTCACCGCTACCCACAATATAAACAAAAATATCACGCTTTGAGTGTTTATTATCAAATATACCCATGGAAATGGGTATATACGGACGTTGACTGGGGGTGGACACTGAAAAACAATGAATACTGCTTTTTTTTACATGTGATTTCCCCACGACTCCATATGAATTGTTAGTAGACCGCTAAAATTGCCGTATGCCATTATATGTTTTAGCTGCAAGAAAAATGGTTTGGTGTTTAGAATAATTTGTACCATAGAAATAATATAGGTATAGCCTGGGAGCATAGGGTTTGCCGTGGGCAACTTTGTGAAAAGTTACTGAAGCTGGTATTTTTAACACGCTTTTATTAGCTTCACTTGTATGTTTGCCTGTTTGTTTCTTTGTTTGTTTGTTTGTTTGTTTGTTTGTTTGTTTGTTTGTTTGTTTGTTTGTTTGTTTGTTTGTAACCGACTCTTTGGACTCGATTTTGACCCACTTTAAACGGACAGATTTAATTGAAACTTTGTACACTTACGAAGAACCGGTAACAATACAATAATTTGATAAGTTTATATCATTATCCTGATCAGGATCGCCAGTCCTTTCCTCACGTATGCTCTGCGTGAGATCAAGAGGCTTAATATTGTAAGTATATTCCCTGATACTCAGTTTGGTCGTTGGCCGAGCGGGCAAGTCTTAGTCGCCGCGAAACGACGGACTCCTCGGGTGTGAGTTCAAATCCCATGGCTGAAATAAAAAAAAAATTTTTTTCAGAAATATCTGTTGGATCGTAATATGTTATAATATCAGCATCAATAAGCAATATAAATATAGTTTAAAAAACTACAAAACACGCTTTCATAGCACATCAAACTAAAAAGTGAAAAATAAATATAGTTTAAAAAAACTAAAAAACACGCTTTTAAAGCACATCAAACTAAAAAGTGAAAAATAATTATTAATATAAACTGAAAACAATAATGAACGAAAAATACTAGTATTATTGTGAAAAAGGCGTGGGGCGCTTTGTGCCATATTTTTTCGTATATCGAGCAACCCACGCTTTTTTCACAATAATACTAGTATTTTTCGTTCATTATTGTTTTCAGTTTATATTAATAATTATTTTTCACTTTTTAGTTTGATGTGCTTTAAAAGCGTGTTTTTTAGTTTTTTTTTAACTATATTTATTTTATTTCTTTACGTTTACCGATCAGATCACAGATATTGAGAGTCTGAGATAGGTTGCTGATAGCTTCAATGGCGCCCAAACTTAGTAGAAAGGATTCAGTGTGCATTGTCGTATGTTTCTTAAATTAACACAACTTAGGGTCATTGAATATATAGTTTTAACCTCATAATAAATTCAAGTCATTTACATAAATATGTAGTAAAGCGTTCTTCAAAAAAATGCAGCCAATGTGAAAAATTTATGTGATGGAATTTAAATAAAAAAAATATTTATTCTGCATCATTTAAAAAAAAAACGATTGGCCTAACATCACGATTTTTAATTTGGCAGAAAATTTTAAACAATTGACTCGTTTTACTTATGCAAATATCGAACAAAATTAAAAAGAAGCATTGGAATATTCAATTCTAGGACAATGCAAAATTGGGTTGAGAAAAAATTAATTTTTGATTTTAAAACCTTTAAAATATTAAAATTAATATTTTTTTGTATCGACTATTCAAATATTTATTTGCACGAAAATGTGAAGAAATTAATTTCAAAGGGAACAAAGTTTATATAACAAAAATTGTATCATTTTTAATTTAGGTAAATTAGATATTTTCTGTAGCAAAATAATCGACATATCCGAAATTTCTTTCGATAACCAAAAGTAGGCATTTTGTAACGTTAGTAGAAAAAAAAACTTATGCGAGTTGGAGCTATTATTGTTTCCTTTTTTATACCATCGTGTATATAAATAGAACTAAAGTCCACGAGTAAATCGTACATGATGTAAAAACCAGGGACTGATTCAGGACACCGCGCTGACATACCTATAAAGTAATGTAAATGATATATTTATATCGAGACTTACCTTTTAATTGGCGATTTTATAGTATCTAAAACAACAAATATGTCACTGAACACATAACGCTGCACACTAGTAATTTCAAGAGTTCCAGTAAATTAGCAGCATCTGTTCATGAATTAAATTTTGACGCCTGTTGCTCAAAATCCATTTATACGAGGAAAACGGTCTTTCAACGTCTACAGAGACAACATGAGCATATTTAAAATATATGAAGTTTTTCAAGTAGGGCACGTTTATATTGGGTTAAAAAAAGTCCACCTCTTAACTTACAAGTAGGTCGACAATACCACACAGTGGTATTGTCGACTGGGAATGTGTTGTAAAATTCGTTCAAATTTATTTTTCACACGTTTAGCAGTCGCATGATAACAGAAATGAACTGACGCAGATCGAACACAATGCTTACAGCGATAACTATTGCATATCCAGGTGAAGTAAAGTTTATTTCAAAGCTATTTGCAACATAAAAAATGTCGGCTTCTTTGGCGGTGATAAAGGGAACCAAGAAACCGACGTTTTTTATGTTGCAAATAAGTTTGAAATAAACTTTAGTTTTACACACTGGTTCCTTATTGACAATTAAATTCTTGAAAAATGACTGTGGATGTACATTAAGTCTTCCCGAACAGCTGAATCATTAAACGCTTGCTGAGCGTGTGAAATGCGAGTGCGTCGTTTGCGTTTAATTTGTCGATCACCCTCTTTACATCATCAGAATGAACATATCGTGCCGTCTATAACCATGTGCCCCACAGCGTCAGAACGGGCTATGATGATAATGACGTATTCGGCAGTTCGTCTTCAAATAATTTTCTTCAAGTCGGCCGGTCGGCGCTTTTGAAAATGTATTCTTCGCGCTTGCTATTAATGTGTCTATTATTTCGTTTTCTTTAGGTGGACGAAAACGTCACCCGGCCAACTGTTTATGAATTAAACTAACGTGTAGTGCATACGGTTTCGTGAGGTTTTTTTAATGAAAATGGCTAAGTTTAACCCTCAAAGGCAGAAATGGTTATCTAAGGATGAATTATATAACATCTTAATGAATAGTGATGAAGATTTTGTGGAAGTTAATTAATTAATTATGAGAATGACGAATCTGACGATGGCTCAAGTTCTAACGACCAAAATATTGAAAATATTCAGAATGTTTCACTAAACCAACAGTTTTTATTTTTAGCAGTTGTACAAGACAAGACAAAGAATCAATGTTTAAAATTAACTGTAGGAATTCGATAAATTTTAAAATACAATAAAATGAAGAAGCACCGAAAAGAAATAATAACCACAACTTACCAGTTTTCTCCTGTCTCCAGCTCCCTCAGTGATGTCACTGGAATATATTTCGGGCACTTTGGCAACCTAAATTACACTATATATGCCGTGAATATGACGACAATCTTAACTGCGAGTTTTACGAGACGAGACAAATTTTCGTATGAATTCTTGCCATTAATTGAACCAAAATCAACTATCATTTTCTTTGATCCGGACATGCGCAGTTCAGCTATTAAATTTGGGTCTAATTGTATTGCGTGAAAATTTAAAAATTGAATAGCAGACCGGATAGGGCTGTCAAAAATGTCTCGTGGGACAGTGGCGTACACGAAATTAACTAATACGAGAAACAATAAACTGCTACAATTTATAACAATGTATGTACAACTTACCCTCTTAACTAGCTTGATGAACTAGCTTGCTTATCACAAACTGAAGAAGATGTGTAGCCATTTCGCACTATCAGGTATGTTTCTATGGTTGTCTCCATGAGTGATGTTCGCTTTGGTGAAAATATATTCTTATATTTTGAAAACGACCGTTCGACATCTACTGATGTAATACACGCATACGCACTTAACGAATCTGGGGCTGCACCATCACATATTTGTCTTAATTTGGTAAAACCGGTGTCTTTATTTAACACACTTGCGAACTTTTCTTTAACGCGCTCATTTGTTGCGTCACCTATAGTGTGTAGCAGTAGATTTACTTCGTCCACTATTTGCAGTGACTCCGCTAACGACAATGCACTGTTTTCTAATTTTTTTTATGCTTTCATGTAATGGTTTATAATAGTTCTTCGCAAAAATTTTTAAAGCTGTTTCAACGGAAATATCTTCGAATTTTGTCTGGCTTTCCTTAATAGCTGCAGCTTCGTCTGGATTGAATTGTAGTATCACAGCTTTTATTTGTTGTAAATATTCAGCATAATAAAAAGCTGCCTGCAACCATGTTCCCAACGTGTAAGAATCAGCTGTGGTGGTTCAGAAATACCGGGACACTTGTATGAAATGCACGGAGACGTTTAGGAGATTTAAGAAAAATTTTTTTTGTACTTGCTATTAATGCACCCACCTCTGGAAAACCTTTTCAAATAGTTTGTGCCACAAGATGTAAAGCATGCACTTTACTCGTAACATGTATAAACAACCTTGTTCTTGCAAAGAACGGCCTACCGAACGCATTGTCACGGCGCCATCAGTCACAAACACTTGACTTTTTTGACAGTTCAAATTTTTCTAACGTCTCCAGCACCACCCTGGTAATTGTTTCGCTAGTACACTGACTTAGTCTTTTGCTAGCTAGTAACAGTGGAACTGTCGGTTTAAAAGGGTCCAGTACTTATACTATAACATTTAAAATAGATTTTTTTTTTTGCAATCTGTTGTCTCATCAACAGATAACCACTTATTTACCATGTTTACGTATATAGTTGGTAGATAGTTACATAACGTTGTACGACTTGGTAACTTCACCTGGGCATTGTATTTATTCCAGAACTCTCGAAATGGTTGTTTATCGAGTATGTGCAGCGGAACATCACAGGCAATCAGCATTAATAGTAAATCAAACATAAACTGTGTTGTCGAAGGCACGCCATTTTTTTATTTTTATGGTGTACACTATTTACGTGAAGTCCACAATCACGCTTATCCCAGCGCATCAAATCTTTCTCGCACACTTTACAAATTATTTTAGCACCATAAATCCGGGAATTCACCTATGAATTTATTCACTTTGTCAGCAAATGGCCGTTTTCTACCCCTGCGTACGTCTGCCATGCTTTATTATTAAATTAATATCAACAATACAGTACAACAAATAAAATAAAAACACAAAAACAATATGCAATACGCCCGAGTGACAACGTGTACACAACTCGAAAGCTAATAATAGACTGGACTGGAGTAAGAGTTTCGCGGTCAAGGTGAATGCCGGCGACAGTAAGTACATCTGTACTCTACGACCATGATACACAGAAACGATTTGCAGCTTTACTAATAACAGACTAGACTGGAGAAAGAGTTTTGCGGTCAAGGTGAATGCCGGCGACAGTAAGTACATCTGTACCCTACGACCATGATACACAGAAACGATTTGCAGCTTTATAAATAACTAAACCAACTATTAATTTAAACTAAATTATATTAAACCAGATTAAATTTAAAACTATAAGTAAACAGTAGTAAAAATTATTTATTTAAAATAGTTTTCAGTTAATATAAACTGTTTTTATTTATTCTGTTTAATATAATCTTAATATTAGACTAACGAAAAATGATAATCACCGTTTTGTGGGTTAACTACGGAAAGTGGATATTGCTGCAAGCGGTTACCGCAGCCGTTTTGCCGATCCGTATTAGTGATGGGCATAATTGAATGATTTCAATAATCGGAAAGTCGGTATTCGAATATTTAAATAATCGAATGATCATTCGAATGATATCGCTCAAATATTTTTAGAGCAATATGAGAGTCGAGACCGAGAACGATGCGCAATCGACAACCGCTCAAGTTTGGGTGGGGTCTCGATTCTTTAAGATTCGGAAGATTTACTTTTTATTTTACTTTACCTTTACTTTACAGTCACCTAACTTACTCACTTTAATTTTTCTTAATGCATAAACCTTGGTTGCCAATAATTTATTTTGTTACTAAAAGTTATTTCTTAGAATTCTCCTTTATTTTTGAATTTTTATATTTTTATTTACATGTTATGTTTTTCATCCTGCATCCTGGCCCGTTTCTATCCTAATTCTATGAAATAAACCGTTGCCGAGTCGCTGTGCTACACGCACACAACGGCTCAACAGGCAACTAACGATAATTTATTATTTTAAATTTTAGTACATTGCTGTATGCGTGAGCCGAATTCGAATATCCGAGTGATTCATTCCGAATACATTGCGATTAGCTCCTGCGTCGGCTGAACTCGAGAGTCGAGGTTGTGTTGTACGTGATTTGAGTGGTGATCGAAGGTTATTCGATTTCTTTCACAGCACTCGGAATGTTTCGATTATTTCAATAATCGAATGACCGATTATTTTCATTCGAATGATCCCATCACTAATCCATATAGCGGAATCGAACGCCGCAGTCAAATGGTTAAATTTATTCTTCTGCAAAAACGTCTGTCTTTACCGTATTGTATACCTATATACGATAGGATATGTACGGACCTGGAATGTACGATTTTCTCGCGATCTTTAAAACTATGGAAATATGGACGGACAGGCGCCCTTACAAATACAGGTAAATAAATGAAATAGTGAAAATTGTTCATGTGGATGAACGGAGAATCAGCGTATTTTGAATTATAGATATATGAGTAAAAATTTATACCTTCAGGTTTTTCTTTATTTTACAGTCAAAATAAATCGCATATTTATCGCTTTTTCCAATGTGAACTCCCGGCTGCAATAATATCAATAAAAAATACAATACGAATTTTCAAAATATAAATAAATTCTATCTAAATCGTGGTAAAAACTACGCCACTTCATGTTCGTATTTGCCTAAATTCCTGTCTGTTATGCGCTATTATTATTTGAACTTGTTTAGTTGCAAGGACATTAAAAAACACTGTTAGAATCCTATATTTAAAACCCTGCTTTGTGGTGTATGCACTAACGCTATATAAACTTTGTCTCAAAAATAGTAATGTACTAATGACCTTGTGCGAATTTGTCGAAAAACCTCTTATGGGCTTGTTACATAATTAGTAACGCATTGTTGTGGAATCGAGTACTTTAATAGCTGGTTTTAAACTTGACTTTGAGTTCAAGGATTCATGAGGCATAGAGAATGACGCCATTGGCGTGCTCAGTCTTATAAATTCTTTTTAATTGATTATATTTTAAGTTAGAGATCTCATAAAGCTAGAACAGCCGGGGACGTGGTCTCAGTTTTTGAACTGCAGCTATCAAAAGTCTAATGCGTAAAAATATTGCATTGGTAAAGGGTATTTATAGCAATCTTCGCACTATGAAGATACTGGGGCTGGCTGTTCCGTATTATTTCCAAAAAAATCCAGTGGAGGGGAATTGCGTTCACTGCTCAGAGCACGCCCTCGGCGTTTTTAAGGTGATGGAACATATAACTTGTATTTAATATTCTGGTAACTATAAATAATAATATGCTTTCTTTGCTCAACAGGTAACACCCAATTACAAGACAATTTAAAATTCTCTTAAATACTACGAAGCATTTTATAATATTTAGTAACAAATCTTTATATTAAACATAAAGGTACAATAAATGTTATTGAAAGCACAAACAAAATAAGAACTAATTATTGAAAAAAATATAAATAACGATAAAAAAAATGGATATCTATATAACACGCAAAAAAACAACCAATAAAGGAAACTGTAAGCTAAAATTATATACTAAAAGTTTGCTTAGCATATTTTACCAGCTCACTTTGTGTCCAAAGGTTTATATCACAATGTTGACTTAATTTGTTAAAATAATAGCATATACAATGTATTGGTGATTTTAGCAACATATTGGTATTGGCTCGTTTAGTGTAAATGTGGGATTTTGTCGAGAATGCATTCTTAGAGTGAAAAAATTAATTTGTGAAAGAATTTGAGGGCAGTCAATTTTATTATGTAATAATTTGTATAGAAAAGGTAGCATAGAACAAATTCGCCAACACTCTAAACTTTCAAAACGAAATGTGCTTAGAAGATAATTGTTATTTATACCCTGGTCAGTATATATTCCTGTATCTCTAAATGATAGAATTTTTTTTTGAACTTGCTCTTTAGATTTGATATGTATATGTGTTGGACAAAACTCAGTTCAGAATCAAGATATATACCTAAATCATTAATTGTTTATAAGCGCTCTAAAGCAGTGTCATTAATGCTGTAGTTGCAGTTAAAGCAATTTTTCTTTTTGTGTAAGACACTGCTTTACATTTAGCAGCATTGATACCAACTTTGATCAGGCCGCACCACTTTTTTGACTATATTAGGGTTTTCTTGAAGATACATACAATTGTTTACGGAATTTATGCTCTTAAAAATTTTTAAATCATCTGCAAAGATTAATTTGTCGCACTTCAATTCAGTGCATAATCATCAATAAATAATAGAAATAGTAAAAAGCCCAAGGTTAGAACCTTGCGGCACTCCGGAAGTGGCCAAGTATATTGACGTTTTATATCCATTGTAAAATATAAATTGTTGTCCGTATGTTAAATATGATTGAAAGTAATTTAATAGATTTAAATTAAATCCATACTTTGCTAATTTCTGTAAGAGTAATTGATGGTCGATGCGATCAAGGGCTTTGGTAGAATAGGTATACAAAATGTCTACCTGTCCTCGTTCATCTAGTATATTAGAAACTGTTTGACTGAATATTACTAAGTTCGTAGTAGTTGATCTGTTAGATACAAAGCCATGCTGATCTACTGATAATATGTTTTCGTTAGACATATAGATGCGATTGTATAAAATGATTTCAAGAACTTTAGCAAAAGCAAAAGAGAAGTTTGTCTGTAATTACTTATATTTGACGTATCGTCTGCTTTAAAAATCGGAAACGCCTTTGCCACCTTCCATCGGTTGGGGAAAATTGATGTTTTTATTGAAATATTAAACAATAAATATCTTCAGTTAGAAGTTCTAGATGGTATTACGACAAAAAGGCGTAAGCGGCTTTTCCCAAATTTTACAGAGTAGCCAAAAATTTATAAACATATAAAATGTGTTATTCTAGGTTGAATTTTTTTTTAAATAAAATTAAAAATGGTTAAACAAAAAATATCTTATCAGTGTGTGGAAATAATCGTAGCTGAGCATATCAGCTCATGCCACTATGAGTTTTAGGCGCTTACAAATTTATAATCATACTTTATTCACAACTAAAATTATCGATTAGGCCGCTTTAACTTCAATTTTAACGATTTTCGAATTTTTTTGTGGATTCAACCGTAGTGTTAGACGAAAGGCTTGACTCTTACGATATGTTTTCCACAATAATCTCATTTTCGGATTATTGTCGCTTACGCCTTTTTGTCGTAATACCGTCGTTACATAAACCAAATTTTTTCTCAGGAAAACTAAAATACTCATTTTGCTAACAGTGCATTCTTCTAGTTCCAATATCTGTAAGATTGCTCTGTGTCCCGTATAGTACAGCTTCGGCCATAACACAGCTTCCTGTTATTTTGTCACACCCAGTTCAAAATACACAGCCCCAATCGGACATTGATGATTAAAGCTGGCCGAGGTGGCTGGAGTACAGCCACGGTCTTGCGCTGGCGTCACACGTGCCGATTTAGAAGTGATTTACGCTGCAGTCTTATTTGAAAGGCTAATGCGTGAGGTTGTACCTATAAATTATACATAATGTCAAACGCGCCAAAGGGTAAAAAACGACCGTACGCGGACACAGTGAATAAATTTATCGGTGAATTTCCGGATTTATTCTATGACGGATGCAAAATAATTTGTAAAGTTTGCAATCAAGACTTAATGTGCTGGCACAAAACAGATTGTCGTCGTCATATCAATACCGTGCAACATCAAAATAAAAAAAATGACATGCCTTTGACAACTCAGTTTATGTTTGATTTATTGTTAATGTTAATAGCCTGTAATATTCCGCTACACATACTGGATAAACAACAAGTTTTGGAATAAATACAATCCCCAGGTGAACTTTCCAAATCGTACATCGTTACGTAGATATATTCCAGCTGTTCGTGAAGACATTGTAAATAGGATTAAATGTGGATTAAAAAATACACGGTTCTGGTTATGAATTGACGAGACGACAGATTGTAAAAAAGTTCTATTTTAAATATTATAGTACGTGTACTGGACCCTCTTAAACCAACATTTCCACTTTTACTAGCTACTAAAAGACTAACTGCGTGTACTGGCGAAATAATTACGCGTGTGGTGTTGGAGACATTCGAAAAATTTGAACTTTCAACAAGTCAAGTATTGATGTTTGTGACTGGTGGTGCCGCGACAATGCGCGTGGTAGGCCGTTCTCTTCAAAGAGACAATTGTAGGTTTTTACATGTTACGTGTAAAGTGCATGCGTTACATCTTGTGGCAGAAACGATTCGAAAATGTTTTCCAGAGGTAGATGCATTAATAGCAAATACAAAAAAAGTATTTCTCAAATCTCCTAAACGGCTTCGAGCATTTCACAGACAGTGTCCTGGTATCCCTGAACCACCAGAGCCGATTCTTACACGTTGGAGAACGTGGTTGAAAGCGGCTTTTTATTATGCTGAATATTTTCAACAAATAAAAGCTGTGATACTATAGTTCAACCCTAACGAGGCTGCAGCTATTAGGGAAAGCCAGACAAGCTTTCAAGACGTTTCCCTTGAAACAGATTTAAAAATTATTAATAACAGTTATAGAGGACTACACGACGCAATAGAAAAATTGCAAAATAGTTCGTTGTCGTTAGTGGAATCGCTGCAAATAGTGGACGACGTAAATACACAGCTACAGGCTATAAATGACGCAAAAAATAATCGCGTTAGTGAAAAAATTCGAGAGTGTATTACAGAAAGATCCTGATTTTAGCAAATTAAGACAAATTTGTGATGGTGCATCTACAACTTCGTTAAGTGAGTTCACAGATTGTTTTACTTATGCCTGTATTACATCCGTAGATGTCGAACGGTCATTTTCAAAATACAAACATATTTTTTCACCAAAGCGAACATCGCTGACGGAGACAGCTGTAGAAACATACCTGATGCTATTATACTATAAATCTTCCCCACTTTGTGATGACGACAACCAAACTACTTCATAAATCTGCTTAAAAAGGGTGAGTTTTATACAAATTTTTATAAAATGTAACATTATTGTTAAAATTTATTTCCATTTACTATACTTATTCAAGTATTATGATATGATGTAAACATATGAGTCATATGACGGCTCTGTCGGCCAGGTGACCTCGGCCAGCTTTATTGATGATTTTGATATAGTATATTCATGAAGTGATGATTATTGCTTTAAAGGTGAATCCATTTAAAAAATTATGGCTAGTATGCCGTTCGATTGGATTTTTGGTTTTATCTCCTTTATAGAATTATATAACTGCAAAAATGTCTTTAAAATGAACAGATATATGCGCCTATATATTTCTTTATAGATTATACTGATCACACTTTGTGGGTTGTGACATAAAAAAAAACATAAAACACCACATAAATGATTAAACATTCTCAAATCCAAAGCCGGATTTGCACGGGCACTGTTTATAGTTTGGTCATAATCCACCCCTTGCTCAGTCGTCGTTGCTGTTGTTTATTGTTAATAAAACTAATTTGTCAAGTGTATCAAGTGATGTTGGCCAATTCGAGCCTTAATTTTAAACAGAAGGCGACGTACATCATTAATAGATGACGTAGGCATTCAAAGATTGAAAGTAATGCGGTGGAAGTCATTTACTAGGCAAAATTTCATTGCCTTTGATTTTCCAGCAGTCAATAATATGACTTCTGTTGAGAACATTAAACAAGATCTATCTCCCTACGAAGTATCCCATGTAGCGGGTCATCAAGAGTACCGATTGTGAAGTAATTGTCACTACTCTTGTTATCAAAAACCGGCGATCGGCTTTGAGTTACTGAAATGAGAAACGGCCAATGTCGTCGGGTTTTTTATTTTCTTTTATTTACTGAAAATTTTCATTTTTGTTTATATTAGTAACGAATTATGTTTTATTCCCTATTTATAAAATGATAGATGTTTTCTTTTTAACACGCTTTTATTAGCTTCACTTGTATGTATGTTTGTTTGTTTGTTTGTAACTGACTCTTTGGACTCGATTTTGACCCACTTTAAAGGGACAGATTTAATTGAAACTTTGTACACTTACGAAGAACCGGTAACAATACAATAATTTGATAAGTTTATATCATTATCCTGATCAGGATCGCCAGTCCTTTCCTCACGTATCCTCTGCGCGAGAGCAAGACGCTTAATATTGTAAGTATATTCCGTGATTCTCAGTTCGGTCGTTAGCCGAGCGGGCAAGTCTTAGTCGACGCGAAACGACGGACTCCTCGGGCGTGAGTTCAAATCCCATGGCTGAAATAAAAAAATATTTTTTTTTTCAGAAATGTCTGTTGGATCGTAATATGTTATAATATCAGCATCAATAAGCAATATAAATATAGTTTAAAAAAACTACAAAACACGCTTTCATAGCACATCAAACTAAAAAGTGAAAAATAAATATACCTAGTTTAAAAAAACTAAAAAACACTATTTTAAAGCACATCAAACTAAAAAAGTGAAAAATAGTTATTAATATAAACTGAAAACAATAATGAACGAAAAATACTAGTATTATTGTGAAAAAAGCGTGGGGCGCTTTGTGCCATATTTTTCGTATATCGAGCAACCCACGCTTTTTTTCACAATAATAAGTACTAGTATTTTTTTCGTTCATTTTGTTTTCAGTTTATATTAATAATTATTTTTCACTTTTTAGTTTGATGTGCTTTAAAAGCGTGTTTTTTAGTTTTTTTAAACTATATTTATTTATATATTTTTCAATTGAAATAAAATAATTATGTATATCCTCCATTTATTACATCTCTCACTAGCAATGTGGCAGAATCTCACGACTAATCGTGATATCTCATGACTTTACCCCTAATCTCACGATCTCACGATTTGAAAATATACACAGCGTCATTTATGAATAGAGATCGGGGAGGGAACGATAAATTCCAGAGGCGGCTTTTACGTAGATATATTATATTGTAAAAACTTAATGAAACGTTCCTAAATAATATGAAATGATAAAATATTCTTATGTACAGGATAATTCATGGAGAATGAACCCCCCCCCCGGTCCAGGGTGATTCATAGAGAATGGACCGGGGGCAATTCTCCATGAATCACCCCGAGGGAGGGCTCAGTCTCAGTCAATTTTTAAGATAAAAATTTGGAAAAAAATTAATTAATATGATTTTTTTATGAATTTTTTAAATACATAGCTAGATATACAGAGTAAATTAAAAATGAGGGAGCTACAGCCGATTTTTTTTTTAATGGAGGCCCCATATTTTTTCAAAAAATGTATTCTGTTTGCCCTGAATACAGCGATATAAAACTTTATAGTGTTATCTTTAATACTTTTCGAGATATCCAACCTCAAAGTTTCATAACATTGCATATATTGAATCCGACATAATTAAACTTTTAAAATGCAGTAGGCTATAGAGACTTGTCTCTGAAAATAATGGAGTATCGCGCGGTAGACTATGACAATTATTACGTCAATTGTTTAGTAAATGTCATTATATTCGCTGTTTGGCTTGTTGAGAATAATATATTTTTTCGAAATGTATTGAAAAAAAAGTAGAAATTATGGAAACATATATTAAAAATAATAAAAACGCCCGTGCTGCTCTAAGAGATTACTGTAATAGGTATCCTGAAAGGTTAACACCAAGCAAAAATACCTTTAAAAGAATATATATCAAATTTCTGACGACATGTTCAATGCAAAATAGAAAAAAGGCCTCATTTTATTCGCAACTGAAATTGTTGGTTATACCTCTTCAGCTTCAGTTTTAACGATTCTCAAATTGTTGGTGGATTCAACCGTAATGTTAGAAAGGCTTGACTCTTATGACATGTTTTTCATAATAGTATCATTTTTAGATTATTGTCGTTTACGCCTTTTTTGTGGTGACGCCGTCTATATACATACATGCATTGTTACAAATATAGCAAAGCCGTCTGCCGAGAAGCTTAGTTTTGCGTGTTGAGCTAAATGCTATTTTATTGTGCAAAAACAAGTGTCGAAATACGTCCATGTTTGTACTGTTGTAATTATTAAAGGCCGCATCGCAGGTAGTCATTTCGCGAATATCAGTGGCGGAATCAGCTCGTGTGCGATCACATAATTATTTTCATGTGCAAAAATGATATACAATACAAATTAGACAATATCTTACCTTATAATTTTCACGTGTAAATTTTGTAATAGCCAAAATTAGAGATAAACGCTGAATATTTAACAAGATACACTATTGCACTTTATCAATTATTTTTTAGCACTAGAATAGAAGTATAGTATTAATAGTCTGTCACTAAAAATCCATTTGTAGTCTGAAGCCCATCATACCACGCCTACAGACGTAACTGGAGCGTGTTTAAAAATACAAAATAACTTTTTACAAGATTTGTATAGTTCTGGGCCACTAAACTGTAATTACGGGTTTTGTATCCACCGGTCCACGGCGTTTCGCGAAAAGACCCGTCAATAAATTGTTTTACAATAATAATAAAACGCCTAAGACACTATCGAAATTCAATTGCAAACTACTGATTGTCTGGGTCACACCTCACGTGTCTTCAATTGCGAAGTATGTAGGTGATAGGGGTTCTGTTTCGCACGTATGTCTGCTTGTTTATATATTTGTATTGTGACATATAGGCGTTTTTAATTTATAAACAAACTTTTACGATCTTGTAGGACCTAATTTATTTTAGTCTTTTTTAGTAATTTAGCACTAATCTTTTACATTTGTAACATGACATCCACATCCACATCCACTAATAAAATGTAGTTTTTTGTTTTCCTAAAAAAATCGTGTACCATTGTATTTCACAATATTTATTCTCATTTTATTACTTATACAAGAGTTGTATGTAAACCCGTAACTGGAATGACTACCTGAAATGCGCTCTTTAGTAAATATATATTGACCATATCTACGTATAATTATCACTTACATTAATTTACACGCATTTTTTAACCAACCAATTGAATTTTAGAAATTTATTTAGATTCGGATTAAGTAGAAATTTTTCATAAATTTCGTTTTGTTGATAATTACATTTAAAGGTAATATGAATGACTACAATTTACTTGAATAAACTTCCCCGCACTTACATCTCAATGTATCTCCAGAAATGTGAAAATTTTATTCTATCAACCGCACTAACATGTGTCATAAGGGTTTGCCATACTTGCGATGAGAATAAGTTGTACTATACTCACCCCACGCTATTTAATGAATTGTTTCCTGACTTTTACATGCTCGGGGGAACAAGAAACTTCTGCGAGAAATGCTTCTTCACCCATAAAATGGGGAAGTTCTTGCAAACCAATAATCCATATTTGAAAATTTGATGAGTAATACAATTTCTGTGGTTTTCGAAGAATAACATGAATTCTTACGGTAAATCATTTAAGCAGTCCATATTTAATTAATATTTTTTATTTATTTATTCATTTTTTTTTCAATGACAAACTATATGAATTTTGAAACCAAGAATGCTCATATAAATTGCTAATGATGTAATTATTAGTAATTGTATTCAAAACATGAATCATAAAAATTAATACTAAATATATTCAATTTTATTTTACTATTTATTTCAAATATGATTACTTATTGATTAAAGAATCTAATATAATTTCTATTCCAAAATATCGACAGATGGTCACATATATCCAGGGAAAATAATTTGCTATTCGAAAATCAATTTGGCTTTAGAAATGGCCATTCTTGTGAATCAGCTTTGCAAAGTCTAATTTTTGAATGGAAGATGTTAGATAGTTACCGTTTATAATAAAATTGCAAGTTGTCCTAGATTTAAAAGGCGCCCCGATCATCCATACAGTGGTATGGATGAACAAGGACAGTTATTAACTGGTTTAAAAACTACTTATGTGATTGTTATTAGTATACAAGAACATAATGTCTAGTGAAAAGAAAATAAATGTGGGGTTCCCTAAGGCTCTGTATTAGGACCATTACCGTTCCATATTTTTGTTAATGTCAATATAAATAATATATATATATATATATATATATATATATATATATATATATATATATATATATATATATATATATATATATATATATATATATATATATATATATATATATATATATATATATTCTATAGACATATTTTAAATCTTAATTCACATTCTGTGTAATTTTATTAAAAATTATATTTGTTTTAATCATTTATGTTATATCAAAAACAATAATTTAATTGTGTCTCGTTTTATAATTGTATCCTAATCATTGTAGAGCTCTGAAGAAGACTAAATTATAGTCCGAAACGTTAGCGATTGACTGAATCAGTTTCTTTTTTGTCATATCCATTAATACACTGATATACCAATGCTCATGGAGGCATGGCTTTCGATCCTAAACGTGACGTCAGTAGTGAGAAAATACCGATGTTTTTTAATCGCTTTAAAACGTTCTACACTTAATTAATAATAATTTAAAATAATATAGGAAATTTAATGATAATTTTTTATTTTAAATGTGTTGTACAATTATCAAAATATTCCAACTGAACTTGCTTGCGAACATAACCCCATGAATTTAACTACGTTTAATGGAAGAGATTGTTTAGCCATTTTTAGCTGCGATTTTCACCAGGAAGTTGTGCTATAATGAGGAAAATTGAGGATTTACATCTTTTACTACCTGCATAATGCTAATAGAAAACTATATAAATTTTCCTAGTATCGTAAAATTGGGTCAGTAGTTTTTAAAAATCAGTGTTGCATTTAGAAAACACAATTACACACATTAATATAACAAATAGTGTAAATTACTTATTTTGTCAATGGCATTGAATGTTCATATTTATAAAAAGATTGAAAATTGCTAATATGTATCTTTTATTATTTTTTGGTTGTGATTCTATTGACCCTTCTCCGATTGGAGTCAATGGACAGCAATTTATTTATCATTATAAATTCTAATTTGACCAAAGTAAGGGTAAATAGAGACATTTAAAATTACAAAATATATAAATTCCCGGAAGAAAATTTGTAAAAACAAAAAAAAAACATGTTAAACAACTCTTTTATTTATTAAAATATAAAGATGAAAATATAAAGAAAATTTCTTTAATGGTTTAATTATTAAGGCACATTTATCAAATGCTTTTTACATCATTCTCAGATCCATAATATCCTAGGGGTATGTCCTCATTCTGCAGCAATATTTAAATGTTTAATTTTGAATTTCTCTACCTTTTCTTTCAAAACAGTTTGCCCTATGATTTTTGTTGTGGGAATTTGTAAGTGTACAGGACAGACCAAAAAAATTCTATATTTTGAGCCACCCTCTAGGAGATTCCATTTTTTTTAGTTCCCTTATTGCATTCTGCAACATCTCTGGGTCATATTTGAGATAAGTTTTCGCACCAGCATTGTGTCCATTAACCACGAAAAAGCTCTGAAAATTAGTTTTTTTTTCTTGTAAAATTTATTTCAGAATCTATTTATAAAAATGTTGCAAATTTTTTTATACCATAATCAAGAGAAACTATTTTAAATTTTATTGTAAAAGTTGTTTGTTTGTTTGAAAAAATTGAAAGAGGATGCTAATTAAAGTTTTTCGACCTACCTGTTTGGTTGGTAAAAACACCACTCTTTTCGGCGACTTGAGCAAAGCTAAATCGTTCCCAGTGATAAAACAAATGCATAGTATAGGCTGTTAGAGACCTAAGAATAGAAGATACTATTTATGGAAGAAAAATAATGTGTCTAATGTCTCTGCCACTATTACCAACCCTTTTGACTCTTTCCTGAATTCTGTCTTTGCATACACTAGTCTCTATTGACTCTATTTTAAGGTAGTAAAGTTTTATTGTTTCATTCAGATTATCTAAAAATATATCACATTTTATGCCTTTATCACCAACAACAGGCTTATCCATTGGGCAACCTTATTTTCAAATATGAATAGATAGATTCTTAGAAACAGACATCTACAAGTATTGTAGAATGGAAAGAAAAACCTTTTATTCTTTGATGGAAGATGGAGAATGTATTTATTACTAAATAAGTCTTCTCCCTCGAATTCCACATACGTATTATTATTGAAATATGTAATAATCATTTTTCGTGGGTGCACAGCTCAGACCATGTTCCAATTTTAAACAATCAGTCGAGGACATAATCTATCTGCCGTTTACAACCTCCGATTTTATATTTTTTCAACTTCAACTTACTACCGCAAAGTATAACTGATATCAGAGGTTGGTCCACATATGTTACGATTTAATACTGCACTCCAATTATGATGTCGTAGTATCGATTTATATGCTTGAATTGGCATATTATAATTTTTTATAATATCGATCTTATTCAAAAGTAAAATCAAACTATCTGTAAATAATATCATACACAATCCACTGTTTCACAAGATCTTCGTTTTTAGAAAAATGAAAAACCCTTATATCAGTTCATTTGGATATCTGATTATATTTCTATAACCAGCTACAGCACAATTTTGCATCTTTAAAATACACAATAGTTGCCTTAACAGCACCGATAACTACTTGACATTAAAACAATGAAAACGTCACAATTTCAATAATTTAAATTTCGCGCCAAATTATCCTCGTTGCTGGCGTCATACAATTACCAAAAAGTGTAGGTTTAGTATAATATGAGAAACTATTTATTTCGTATATATCGTATAATTCATCAAAAGTACCTACATTGAGTAAAAACACACCGCACAATTATTTTAAAAATTTAAATGTAATATTGGAGATCTGTACTGGTTTTATCCACGACAGTGTTACACAATAATGCACTACTCGTGGTATGCACTGTTCATCTACAGAACTGAAGTCAAAATAATGATTCTGATTCGTGCTTGGTGTTTGTACTTCATCGCATTAACTTTCAGGTAAATGAAATTTTTCGAATTACTTCCCCTTGATTACGGAGAATTTGGAATTCCTATAATGCATTAAAGTAAACATAGGACAGATTTGCTACTACCTCAAAAATGGGTTTTATCCAGCTAACTTGGCGATTTTTATGACTATGCAACGCAACAAAACTAAGCCCAAAAGCAAATATAATATTAAGTTAAAAATAATCAGCTTTCTGTATAATTGGCAGTCACATTCAAAACGGTTTTACACGACAGTGGAAGTAAACAAAGAATTTTGTTTCTTTATATTTTTTTAATATCCTTTCAAATAAAGTTACCGTCTAAGTGGGCGTCCCTATATAAAGTTTAACTGTTTTGGGAAGTTATCGTTGTTTAGGAAACAACATTCAGGCCAAACGGGAAAATAATGGACAGAGTATTTATGTAGTCGTGTGAAAGACAGTTCCTGTATAAAAGTTCAAAGTTCAAACAAACAAATTCTTTGACAAATTGTGAATAAAGGAAATAATTCTACGTTCAAATAGTAGTGAACACCAAATTTTTACTTTCTTGTACCTAATATAAGGAAGTATAGTAATCCTGATTTTTTTCGGCCTCGAGATTTTGATTGATTTATACGTTTTCAACCCTCCTGAATCCATTCTGACTATTTTCCGAATGATGCCTGTGTGTGTGTGCGTGCGCGCGCGGGTGTGTGCGCGCGGGTTTGGGCCTGCGCGCATGCACGCGTATGTGTGCGCGTGGGTGTGTGTGTGCGTGTGTTTGTGTGGATCAGACATCAGATGACATCATATTCAATAATTCAATAAAATTTAAACTATAAAGTTGTAGTAATATTTTAAATTTTAATAATTTAAAATAAATGAAATACTAAAAAAAACCAAAAAAAATAACAAAAAATATAATATAGTGCCGTTTGAAGCATGCAAATAATTTTCTATCATTAATATTGATCAAACCCCCAGGGCCGTATAATTAACGTACCTTATTACTAAGGCAACGTATCCATCTTTAATGTCGCACAAAATTTGCTAACGCATCTGCCTCGTTTAACTAGCCAGAAAGTTCTCGCTTTGGTCGTTATTTATCTTGTTTCCTGTCTCCCCCGACGACGTTGGTCAAGTGACCAGCTATTTACTCGCGGTTTTATAATAAAACCCATAATAACATGTTAATTATGGTCTTATAATTCACTATATGCAACTGTAGCGCTGATGCTACTAAATAAAACTTGAAATCAGAGGAAGTTTTTTTATTAACGAAAACAAAACCAGTATGAAAATTACAGTTACGTGAAGATACGTAATGTGCATCTTTCGAGAGGTGTGATAAGACTATTATGTGTTAGTTAGATAAGGGTATTTATGTAAAAGGGGTTGAAAGCGATGAACGGAAATTCCTTACTTTACTGCGGTCATTGATACCTAGTTAAATTGCGGGTTATTCTAAGTCGAATTAAAAGTGTCATTATTGGAAAACCCCCGATTGTAAACTTAAATAATTATTTATTATTGTATTCCCAGGAAGGTATGTTAAGATTGTGATTTCTATAAGTAGAATTGAAATTGAAGTATTGCGAACCGATCGTAGACTTAAATAAGTCATTATTGTCGTGTTTCGAGAAGGCTCGTTTGTTGTGAAATTCAGATTATAAAAACAAGTAATTTTATTATCCCCTTCAGGAACGTCCACTGCGCAACTATAAGATACTTGTTAATTCCAGACTATAACAACGTTATCTAATGCAATATTATTAATCAGTTGCGCTTATCATTCAAATCCTCATTTTGACAGCAGTTGGTTTTAGTACGAATCCGATTTATATATTTCTTCACAAAGAACTCATTTGAATATTCCGCGATAAATTATAGCACAGGCACGTATTCTATTTGGGTAAATGAGTAAATTTTCTAATAATTTATTATTAGAAATATGTAACGTAAAATGTTAACATTGTAACGTTAAAGGATATAGTAGATTCTCACGGAAAAAGTGTCTCACAAAAAAAATTAATACGGCTATTTTCTTCCATCATTTCTTTAAATCAAACACATTCATTAAGCTAGGAAAAGTTTAATAACAACATCTAAATGAGAGCTTCAATTAAACAATCAAAATAATTAACAAAAGATAAAGTACAAACATCAATTAATAAAGGGTGATTCCACCTCTATTTGCTATTACTGCTTGAACTCTTCGAAGCATACTTAAAATCAAATGACTTATCTCTTCTTGGTCCAACGTATCCCATGAATCCAGAAGAACTCGCCTTAAAAATTCCAACGTCATTAACAGGTGATTGCCAATTCATTAGTGATCTTCCAAGCATGTCCGAGGCATGTTTAATGAAGCTCAGACCTGAAGATAGTGGAGGAAAGGGAAAATGATCGAATTCATCCAGGTTTAAGCTGTTCTGATATTCTATGTAGATGAGTATTATTATTATCCAGGAATTTGGAATTTTGTACTCTTAAGAAAAAATTATTTTATCCTTTCTGAACTAAATGTAAGATTTATAATTTTATGACTAATCCACCCAAAAAAAAAATCTTGCATTTCACTTTTCCTCGTAGCTCTGTTGCGCTTCTGCAATACACGGCACTAAATAACCATACCGGGTGTGATCGGCGGTATAAAAATACATAATACATAAGCATATTATGTATTATATTTATACAGAGTGATAGTTTTGAGTTATAGTTAATTTACGAATAAAAAAAATATATTTTACCTTTTTTGCACCCCCAAGAAGTTAAAGTTATTCTGGGAATGAGGGCAGTGTATCAAAACAGGTAAAACATCTCCTTTTCGTCCAAAAGCCAAAATATCTGCAAGCCTTTACATACATTTATTTAATCAAACATAAAAAAGGAATATCTAAACAGTGGTATTACTTCCGTGCACCTTCTTTGGACATTGAGCCACTGCCCTATAAATTATTTAAAAAAATTGTTAAATAAACCTATGCGCTAAGAGGATTAGTAAGACGTTAGTTTTTGAAAAATTATGTTTGCCTATCTATCTCACATGTAAAAAAAAACCGCTGCCAATTATTACTTGAGGATTAGAACTCCCTCACCGTAGTAAAACTCGACGTGTGGTGGAGTTTATAATGAAAGTAATTTTCGACTTTTCAAAAAAAGTCACATTTTTTGACGTTTCAAAAAAAGTCACATTGGTGGAATCACTAATATTTTTTTTTTAGACATTGGTACCGATTTTGCTCTTCAACGAACTCAATCTCTTCCTAGACCTCTAGAATGTGTGTACCAAATTTGAAAGCTTTATTTCAAAAACTATAGCTGCTAACGCGAACCACACAGAAAATTTTTTCTGTCTGAAATTTTGTGTATCGTCATAATTCGTCGAAATTCGTCCAGAAATGCAATAAAAATTTTCAAAATTTTTTTCACGAATACATAACTTCCTCACTTTGAGGGGTGAGGAAGTAATATTGACCTGAAAATGAAATTTAAATGTCAAATATTTAGACGTTTCGGAATACTCTCAGATTCCGTTCTCAAAACTGAAGGAAAATTTCTTTGGTAGTAAATTGAATTTTGTATCAATGTTAAACATAATCTAAAATATTCGACATTTATGTTTCATTTTCAGGTTAATATTTTTTAGTGTGACACATTTTTTGGATAGGCAACTTTTTTTCAGAAAACCGTCCTTTTGGCTCAGGTTTATTTAACATTTTTTTATATAATTTATATATTATTTATATTTTTTTATACAAACAAGGTGTGAGGAAACAGGATGTCACAAATAAGTAATTATAGACAATAAGTGATGTTACTCTTTTGCTATTGCATTTTCTTTTCATCTTTAAATGATTTATTACTTCTATTCAGAAGTTGGAATAAAAATGTGCATATTATATTTGATGTACCTGTATAGTATTTTTTATAATAATCTACACTTTTCTTGCACTGAGGAGAGTTAATAAAATAAAAACGACTGCATGTAGTAAGCTGCCTGCTCCTTGAAGAGAATCGTTAGTGGAGCACATCTACTTAGAACAATTTTTCAGATTGGAATATAAACAATAAACATATGAAACATAACCTATTTATATTAAAACTGACAGCAAATTGCATATTGTTCATATTCATTACTTTGTTCTATTAACTGTATTCGTGAACGAAGCTAAATGAAGTTACCACCTTTACGCAGCCACATGCACCCCTATTAACTGTAACCATGGTTACTACCACATTTAACCAATGACGAGTGGATCTCTGCGTAAAGGGGATGACCTCGCTTCCCTCTATTTGGGAAAACAGTATAGTAAATAATTTAAACATGAATGAACCTTTACAGTAACAAATGAATTTAAACGGTGAGTAGTGTATTTGTAAATATACAATTTTTAATACTTAAAAAAATATTACGTTCAACATAAAAATTGTTATTAACACAAAAAAAAGCAACTAAATTATTGTTTGTATAAAGAAAATTTAAGTATTAAGATGTTCTATTTAATTTAAATAAATTTTAATTACATTAACAAAATACAAGTTTTAAATTTATTAAATTGTTATTTGTCCGAAATTACTTAAATATTTGAACAAAAACTATATATTTTCTTACATAGATCAAAACTTTTATAATGTTAATAAATGCAACTTTCTTGCACGGGCATTCAAAACTATGTTTTGTTAGATTTTGAATATTTTTTTTGAATCAACGAAATAGTTTAATTGAATTAAACAAATTTAATCTTATCAAATAACAAAATGTAATTCAAAGGAAAAATAAATTTAGGACGAAATATTTCTTTTTTGGAGTAAGATTTTTGTTTTTTTAATATAAAGATTTTAAATTTTGTGACAACTAAGAGTCACATGGAAAAAATATATAATTAATTGAAATATATAAAAATGTTTTATTTTAAGATAAATTGTTACTTAAACTTAAAATAAGATTTGTCTAATTAAAACGCGTGTAATTAATTGAAAGACATTTTTTTTTGGTTTTGGGTTTGTGTAGACAAAACTGTTTCAGTCAGTAAATATATTTGAGCTTAAGGAAATTATATTTCGAAAAAACAAATTTTTTTTTACGAGAAATAATTTTCTTGGGTGAAACAAACATTTTTAAATGCGTACATTTTGGTAAATATAAGAAATTTAGACTCTCGTCTTTGTTAATTAATAAAATGTATTGTAATATTTGTCGGGATGTCGTCTACCCCGCATGCGCATTAATGCACGAATTTGGAAAATTGTAATTTTATTTCCTCACCCCTCAAAGTGAGGAAGTTATGTATTCGTGAAAAATTTTAAAAATTTTTATTTCATTTCTGGACGAATCTCGACGAATTATGACGATACACAAAATTTCAGACAAAAAATTTTCTGTCTGCGTGTGTGTTTGTGTGGTTCGCGATAACAGCTACAGTTTTTGAGATAAAGGTTTCAAATTTGGTACACACATTGTAGAGGTCAAGGAAGAGATTGAGTTCGTTGATGAGCAAAATCGGTCCCAATGTCCAATGTCTATCAATCAAATAATTTGTTAAATTATTAACTTCACTTAGTTGTAACATAACTTTTTTTATCAAAGGTCGATGGATGCTGGAAAATCTTTATTGTCGTTTTACGACTTTTCGGCGCCATGTTCGATTAGTTCCGAATAAGAAAGTGTTGGTAATACGTTACACAACTTTAAAGTCCCAGAAAATGTCCCGACAACGTTACAGGAACTTTAAATAGACCACTTTCAGTTATCATTACTTTGAAGTAATTTGGTAACGCTGTACAGTCGGCATTACTGCTAATTCTCACTTTAAAGTTGAAAATGCTTTAAAGTGATGCAGAGTAGTATCCGCGACGTTGCACATACTGCAGCAGTTACTTGAAAGTGTAATTACTATGCAGTACCTAAAGTCAGTAGAATTTACGTAATTGTTACAACACGGGCATACTACAAGGTGCATTTTAAACTAAAGTCGCAAATTAGTGATAGTTGCCAACTATATTAAAGTTCCGATACCAGTTCGCATCACTTCGGTACTAGTTGGGATTAATTCAAAGGAGCCTACCAAATTGTGGGGACGGTATTGGTAAAATTAGGCTTAGAGCTGGTCTTTTCACCCCTGAGTTACTGATAATCAACAAAATAATTTAAAGTGGTTTTCCATGAGTATTTTATTTATGACTATATTCACATTCTAATCTTCTAATTAGTTGCCAGTAACTTATGCAGAGGTGAAAAGACCGGCCCTTAGATTACTATTATTGTTCAACGAAACTCAATAAGTTGGAACTCATTTCACAATTTGTTAACAAACGTTTATAAAATCACTATTTTTGTTACACAATTTGTTCAAATCCTTTAAACAATTGCTCAATATTAATTGTAATTAGAATGGTAACAAAATATCTAGTTTGAGGGTGCGATTACAATGAATTAAGCTAGGTGTGCTCCCGCATCGCATTATTTAATTCTTATTATGGTTTCAAATATAAATCCGTCCACTATCTAGCAGCGACTGTATCAGACTACCGATCCACAAAAATCAAAGAGTAACACTTTGGTAAATTGGCGGAATTCAGTAGAAAAATCTGTTACGTTCGTGCGGCCGATGCGTCCGGAACGGAAAGTAAATGAACGCGCACCTTAAGTTGCTATTACTTGTTGAGGAAAAAATAAAAAATTTGCCTATACATTTCCCCAATTTGTTCGAACACGTTTCCAACAAAATCATTGCAATTAAATCTTTATACTGGACAATTAAAAGGTACAAGTATTGTGCAAAATTAAAGTGTATAAATCTGTATTGTCTGAACGTTATTTGTGGTATTCTCTAAATGTTTCTTATTCTTTTTTAGGATTTACTACCACGAATAATTCTTCGTAATCTAAAAAATATAGTTAGTTACCCAGTATGTTACTGGAAAAATAAACTTCTGCGCTTGTGACTTTACGTCAAAAGATTAATCAGAGGGTGTTTTTTGACCACTAATATGAGACACAAAAAAATAATATATTTCCGTAACGTTTCGGAAAACGACTATGTTTCCGTTCTCAAAGTTATTTATCTTTTTTTTTTTTTTAGAATATATCAAGCGTGAAACGACATATATTACTTGTTTATGTAATATCTATAGATACTTACATAGAACTGTTGAGACTTAAAAAATATACAATATTAATTTTGTTCAATTCTTCTTTTAACATTGCTAAAATTTGGGAATCGACAATAATATTATTGAATGAAGAAAAATGTTTATCCCATTGCTCCGTAGATTTTGGTACAACGTGGTTACCGATGTTAAAAGAAGAACTGAACAAAATTAATATTGTATAATTTTTAAGTATGCACAGTTCTATGTAAGTATCTATGGATATTACATAAACAAATATTATATGTGTTTTATGCCTGGCATATTCTAAAATATCTGATGTGGCCTATCATCCTGATCTAAAAAAATCATTATATTTAATAGTTTTTTGTTATCGACATTGACATTTTTGTAACTAAATTAGATCTTTCAAATCTCAAACTGTTAAATTTATCCTAACCCCATTTTATGAGGTCAAATGTGTAAAATATTTCAGTTTACATCAGCTTTATTTAAGTACGTGGAAAATATATTTTATTCGCTTGATATAATAGACATGATTCATAATCTTTCAAGATTTTTTTTTTGTAAGGTCAAATAAAAAAAAGTTTGGGTCCCATGGACCCCCTTCAGCTGACCAATTTTGCTCATCACCGAATATTTCATCGTTTTTAGCCTTTAGAACAAGTGTACCAAATTTGAAAGCTTTGTCTCAAATACTGTGAGTGCTATCGTGACACTACAGACATGCGGACAGATTTTTTTTCATAAAGTTATGTTTTTTCATTCGTCCAGAAATGCAAAAAAAAAAAATTTTTTCCCCGCAAATCATCATTCATTATATCTCTTCTGGTGGTACCACATTCACCAAATTTAATGTGTCACCTAAAATGTTGTTGAAAATTTTAACTGTCAAATTTCGGAAATCTCCCATTAGTATTTTTTGAGTTATCGCGGATATAGGTACATACACACACATCCACACACACACACACACACACGCACCGACAGACATCATTCGGAAAATAGTCAGAATGGATTCAGGAGGGTTCAAAACGTATAAATCAATCAAAATCTCGAGGTCGCAAAAAATCACGATTACTATACTTCCGTATTAGGTATAAGAAAGTAAAAAAGATAAATAACTTTGAAAAAGTAAACAGATTCATTTTCCGAAACGTTAGGGAATTACATTATTTTTTTGTGTCTCATATTAGTTGTCACAAAACACCCTCTGTCAAATCTTTTGACGTGAAGTTACAAGCGCAGAGGTTTATTTTTTCCAATAACATACTGGGTAACTAACTATATTTTTTAGATAACGAAAAATTATATAAATCTATATAACGTTTTGCTTTTAAATTTTACAATTATTTTAAAAAAATGCAACAACGTTGTGCAAAATTTTCATTAACATTACTTGCTTGATATAGACGCATAATATTACAAATTTCATTATTCGTAGCTTGCGTTGGTGATATTACTTAAAAAAGAACAAAATCAAACATTTTTTCTTGTTTCGTATGAAAGTCCATTACGACAATTCTACGAAATTTACGCGAAAACGCCCGCTGTTGCGATAATTTTGATATAGACCTTTTTATTGTAATATAATTTCATGGTGCATAATTTTATGTAAATTTTGTTTCAAAAGTGATATCCAAGAAAGTTTGTGGTAAATAACTATCCCTCACTCCCCAAAATTACCCCACTAAAGCAAGCCATCGAGAATAAAATTTGTAGTATTATGCGCCTATATCGTATTTAACGTAATTTTTTTTAAACAACACCATATCGGACATATAACCGAAAAAACTGATATTTATCATCCCACTTTAAGGGGTTGTAGCTCCTTAATTATGCATTTTGGGACATACATTTAATAAGCAAAGTGCACTTATTTTGTGAGCCTTTGAAGTTTGGCACATTACTTGTAGATCACCTTGTACAAGCTCATTATTTTATGTATTTTAAAAAATCTGACGTATTATTTGCCTTCTATTATGCAATTCTAGAAAAAAATAAACTATCTAGAAATTTCATAATAGTAATTTAATTGATTTAGTTTCTTATAAAGGGCATACCTACTTAAATTATTTCAATATTATGAAATCAGTTACATTCGGTTTTTTTCTGCAAACTGTCAAACTTTGCCATCAATACAACTACACTTAATTTTGTATTTTTTTTAAACAATTTTTAAATCTGAGATAATCTCTTAAAATAAGATTGATTGATACAAATACATGATTATTTTTTTAAATTTCCCATTGTTTTTAATATAAAAATTGAATATCAGAAAAATTATTCGTGACTTTTAACATTTATTCATAAAACAACACATTTACATCATTTTTATCAGTGAAACTATTAAACGCATTTAGTCAGCGGGTAGTTTTTAATTCCAGGTCAACACTGTTATTTATATTAATCGCGTAGGCGACGGGTAGCGCCAGTTGAACGTCTTATAGGCTCGGAAAGGCCTGGGTCGCCATGTTACTGATGCCAGGGTAACAAAAGCTGGCGCTCATTGGTTGATAAGGCGGGCTGACACACCCAAATGTTTTTTCAGTGCTAACTCACCCTGTTGGCCTAGGTCAAGCTACAGGATAATATCAAGACAGTAACGGGGAAATATTCGAAATCACTTGCTTATGCGTCACAGGAGATTTTTCGATTTGCTAAGTGCAGTTTGTTTAACTAGCGAATCCATTAGAATTTAAACTTTTCTTTACCAAATATCCTATTAATAAAGTGCTTAAGGCTTCGTTAAGTCGGTTATTTTTAACTTCTGTGGGAAGTGAAAGGGTGAAATGATTGACAATCTGGAATCCGTTGAGAGTTTATCTCAGATCTATAATCAACAACTGTGCAAAAATCACAGTCGCTGTAATCAAAATTCAAGTTAAGCTTATAACTAAAATATATATAAAAAATTCTATTATTGGTGTCTATAGCAATGTTTTTTCTGTGGATTTTAGTTGAAATATTTATAATCACAATAAATTTATCAAATCATCATTAAATTACGGATAACTGGTTTACTACAGTGGATGAAAAATGTATTTCGTCATTTTTTATACGTCATAAAACTGTTCTAAGGTAAATAACGAAATTATGAGTGACTTAATATTTAAGAAATTTTGTTTTTACAGATATGTGATTATTGCATTATTGTACTAAGCGCACGTTAATAATTGCCGTATTAAAATGACAACTACTGTCAAAGCCTAATATTATTTTATTTTCATTTACTAAAAATGTGCAGTCGGAGAAAAGTATAGTGTGTAACATAATATGTGAGAAGCACTTTTCTCATTTCAAACTTACTCGTGAAAAAAGTACAATTTTCCACACTTGTTCCACAATATTCTATTTTTTCCCGCATCGGAAGAAAAATGATATCTCTCCAGTGTGTTTTCAGTCCGCAAAGTTCATCCCAAGCAGCACATTTAGTAGTCTCTACGTAGTAGTTACCATCAGTGAAACTTTAAAGGTTTCCGCAACTAACGACCGTTACGTAATGGGTACGATCCGTCTACCAAGCAATCACCAAAATGGGGAATAGTTATTACTAGGGCTGTTAAAAGTGTTCCGTGGGACAGTGGCGTACGCGAAATTAACTAATACGAGAAGCAATAAACTGTTACAATTTATAACAATGTATGTAAAACTTACCCTCTTAACTAGATTGGTGAACTAGCTTGCTTATCACAAACTGGAGAAGATGTGTAGCCATTTTGCAGCATCAGGTATGTTTCTGTGGTTGTCTCCATGAGTGATGTTCGCTTTGGTGAAAATATATTCTTATATTTTGAAAACGACCGTTCGACGTCTACTGATGTAATACACGCATATGTAAAATAGTCTTTGAACGCACTTAACGGATCTGGGGCTGCACCATCACATATTTTTCTTAATTTGCTAAAACCGGTGTCTTTATTTAACACACTTGCGAATTTTTCTTTAATGCGCTTATTTGTTGCGTCACCTATAGCGTGTAGCAGAAGATTTACTTCATCCACTATTTGCAGTGACTCCGCTAACGACAACACACTGTTTTCTAATTTTTTTATGCTTTCATGTAATTTTTTATAGTTCTTCGCAATATTTTTTAAAGCTGTTTCAACGGAAATATCTTCGAATTTTGTCTGGCTTTCCTTAATAGTTGCAGCCTCATCTGGATTCAATTGTAGTACCACAGATTTGATTTGTTGGAAATATTCAGCATAATAAAAAGCTGCCTGCAACCATGTTCCCCAACATGTCGGCTGTGGTGGTTCAGGAATACCGGGACACTTGCTATGAAATGCACGGAGACGTTTAGGAGATTTAAGAAACACTTTTTTTATACTTGCTATTAATACATTTACCTCTGGAAAACCTTTTCGAATAGTTCCTGCCACAAGATATAAAGCATGCACTTTACACGTAACATGTATAAACGTACAACCTTGTTCTTGCAAAGAACGGCCTACCGACCGCATTGTCACGGCGCCATCAGTCACAAACATCAACACTTGCGAGTAGAATACAGTACTTTATCCACGGCTACTAAATAATAATTTTTGGTAAAATTTCGCGGTAGAAATTCTGACAAACTTTAGGGTTTCAAATCAAATGGCAATTCCGCGCTACGACTGACATGTCAAAGCACATTCGATGATTTTTAATAAAGAATTTCAGAACCAGTGTATAATAGATAGCATTATCTTTGAGGAAACGCATACACAATGGACACATTATTTAATAGTCGTGGATAATAGTATATTATTCATGTAGAATGAAATGAAAAATAATAACGCTAAACAATTTTTTTTTGCTAATTATTATTTTCTTTTACAAAAACTTATCATAGATAAGTATAACATATATCTTTTTAAACAATTGTTTTCCCGGCTATTTGCCAAAATGCTGAAACTGATTTAAAAAATGATGATATGCACATTATGTTCAGTATAACTGACTCAATAATGTTAATTTTAATTTTAACTACTCTGTTCAGTAAAACCAAAACTGAATAAAACAGAAGTACTCACCAGTTGAACAATCACGTGAAAACTTTAAAACATCCACGTGTTTCTACATTTTTGTGTCATCAGTGTAGTTCTTAAAAAAACTCGAAAGTAACTGAATTTTTGTATATTATTCAACGAATATGTCTTATGTCATGTTTCTGCACTTTTATACAAGTGTGTGCGTGCATGTGTGTGTGTATGCTTGCGAGCGTTTGTGCGTGCGTGCATGTTTGTATATGTGTATCCACGATAACTCAAAAAATACTAATGAGAGAATTCCCAAATTTTGCAATTAATATTTTCATCCACATTTTAAGTGACACATTAAATTTGGTGAATATGGTACCACCAAAAAAGATATATTGACTAAAAGAATAAAAAATTTTGCCTACACATTTGACCTCATAAAATGGAGTTAGGATAAATTTGGCAGTATGACATTTGAAATGTCTAATTTAATTTCAAAAATGTTAATATGTCAATAAGAAGAACTTTAATAAATATGCCATGAATTGTTATTGACAATATTGAAGGAAGCTGATAATTATTTAAACATTTTAATGAAACATTTCAAAGGTACGCTTTTGAGTTAAGGCAAGATTTAAATAGAATGATTTTTTTGTTTATCAGGATGATATACACTGATATAAGATAGTTATGTGGTGGCCACATCAGATATTTGAACTAAAAGCATCGTATTGAAATTCTTAAAATATGGCGGAGGGGCCAATGTTATAAGATTTCGTGGTTCAAAAACTCGTAGCCATTGCCTTGAATAAACATAATTGTATATACACAGGATGATATATTCACTTATCATTTTAAGTTTCTCACTCTGGTTTTACTTCTAAACCAAGAAAAGAAATCAAAACCGGTGGTGGTTTTCCTCAAGGAATTTGAATTGGAAAGTGACAAATAATTGACCAACTACACAGTTTCCCGTGCTGAAATATTTTTATTTGAAATGTTCTTTGATTTGACACAAACATTTTTTTGATCCCCCAGGAGAAATGCCCTTGTTGGTGCAATTATTTTACAAATTTCCACGGTTCCATCTGAGACTTCCCAGATATTATGTAAAGTTTCAGACTGTTATATTATACACGAAGAAAAATATACGTTTAAATAGAAGTGAATATATTTTAAAAACAAATGCTACTGTGTATTAATTTCGAGACCTTATACTTTAATAAAATGTTACTTATTTAATTTAAACAGATAATGTATTTGATGAAATAATAAAGAAATATGTTAATTTGAATTTATTCAAATATGCAGACATATTAATCACATTATACTTAAAGTTAGAAATAATTACAAGAAAAATATTAGTTTCAAGAAAATTGATACAAAAATAAATATTCGCTTGAGAAAATACATTGCTTTAAATCAAAACATAAATTTCAAACCTTTCTTTTTTCTATGTAAATGTGGTTAGGACTCCACAATAAATTGTAGGACGTCGTTTTCTCTACCGTACACAAAATCTCTGATTTTCCAGGAGATTACTTCGGTGACGAGGAAGGCGGTTAGGAGATTATCTTAGAAATAAAATGGCATATGACAAAAACGGCATGGAACGTTTCTTCCAATTTTTTCTCTACAGAATAAAACTCTGCCGTAAATATATAAAAGTTTCCTCATGTAAAATTGATAAAACGAACCAGTCAACCAATTTTCAGTATTTTTAATGCTGCCATATTCTCAGAATCAATGTATTATCGTAGATTTCAATCACGCGAAAGTTTGCTTTTTAAATACAGTAAAATGTCTATACTTAAACTACTTGACATTCACTTGATCGATTATGAAGAATAAAAATATAAGCCCTAATGCAAGACGGTACGGAAGCGGAATTAACAAGCATGGAGTAGACCTTTCAGAACGAACCAACTGTAATTTTTTTTGTATAACTGATTTTTTTTTAAACTGTTTATATTAAGTGGGAGCGAAATAGATCCCAAAAGTCTCTGGAGATGAAAATTTTCAGCGTAGAACCAAATCAGCCTTGATAAGTTTTATAAAGTGAATAATTCTACATAAGAAATGGATATTTACTATATTTTTTGTGGTACAGGACCTTTTTATTTCGAAAAGCATCCAAAATTGATTGTTTATTATAAATATCATGTTTTTTAACTTTTGCATCGTCATATCTCCAAATCTGATTAAGCTATTGACATTATTTGTTTTTAAATAGGGTTTAAACGCAATAGATCAGCACCCTGTCATCCATATGTAATGTGTAATATAATGTAATCCATAATATGTAATAACATGGCAAAGTATTAAAAATCTTTTTTATGATATTGTCTATAGTTATTTATTTGTGGCATCCTATAATGTTTGGTCGCACTTTCTTTAGGTATTAAGCCCCTGTCTTATAACGTTATTTAAAGAAAATTATTAAATAAACCTGTGCGCCAAGAAAAAAGTCATATGTTGGTATTTTGAAAAAAACGGTTTTTGCCTATCCAAAAATGTCTCCTAAAAATTGTAACCTGAAAATGAAACTTAAATGTCAAATATTTTAGATGATTTTTATATTGTTATATGTTTCTACGTACCTCGTCTCTAAGGATTGTCAGCCAATTTAGTCAAAAATCTACAGAGTAATTAATTGGACACACATTTATCACCGTCCAACAAAATAAGTTATTTGTAAGCCTGGCCAAGCGATGGTAGATTCAGGGTCGGGCGCAATACCAATGCCATCGTGCGCTTGTTTACGATGACGATGACACGACACACTTCAGTTGTTATCTGTCGGTCTATGCATAGAGTACTAATAAATAATAAATAATGTTGAGCGTAAAGAGTAGAAAACGACCGTACGCTGATAAAGTGAATAAATTTATCGGTGAGTTTCCGGATTTATTCTATGATGGATGTAAAATAATTTGTAAAGTTTGTGATCAAGACTTATTGTGCTGGAATAAATACGGCTGCAAAATTCATGTCAATAGTAACTGGCATAAAAATAAAAAAAATGGCGTGTCTTCTTTGGAACGTCAGTTTATGTTTGATTTACTGTTAATGCTGATCCTGTGATGCTCTCCTGCGCATATTGGATAAACCAGCATTTCGGGAGTTCTGGAATAAATACAATCCCCAGGTGAATTTACCAAGTCGTTCATCGTTACGTAGATATGTACCAAGTGTTAGTGAAGACATTGTAAATAGGATTAAATGTGCATTAAAAAATACACGGCTATGGTTATGTGTTCACGAGACGACAGATTGTAAAAAAAATCTATTTTAAATGTTATAGTACGTGTACTCGACCCTGTTAAACCAACATTTCCACTTTTACTAGCTAGCAAAAGACTAACTGCGTGTACTGGCGAAATAATTATGCGGGTGGTGTTGGAGACTTTCGAAAAATATGAACTGTCAGCAAGTCAAGTGTTGATGTTTGTGACTGACGGTGCTGCGACCATGCGTTTGGTGGGCCGTTTTCTTCAAAGAGACGATTGTAAGTTTTTACATGTTACGTGTAAAGTGCATGCGTTCCATCTTGTAGCAGAAACGATTTGAAAATGTTTTCCAGAGGTAGATGCTTTAATAGCAAATACAAAAAAAGTATTTCTCAAATCTCCTAAACGGCTTCGAGCATTTCACACATAGTGTCCTGGTATTCCGGAACCACCAGAGCCGATTATTACACGTTGGGGAACGTGGTTGAAGGCAGCTTTTTATTATGCTGGATATTTTCAACAAATAAAAGTTGTGATTCTACAGTTCAACCCTAACGAGGCTGCAGCTATTAAGGAAAGCCAGACAAGCTTTCAAGATGTTTCCCTTGAAACAGATTTAAAAACTATTTATAACAATTATAGAGGACTACACGACGCAATAGAAAAATTGCAAAATACTTCGTTGTCGTTAGTGGAATCGCTGCAAATAGTGGACACGTAAATACACAGCTACAGACTAGAAATGACGCAAAAAATAAGCACGTTATTGAAAAATTCGAGAGTGTATTACGGAAAGATCCTGATTTTACCAAATTAAAACACATTTGTGATGCCTGTATTACTTCCGTAGATGTCGAACGGTCTTTTTCGAAATACAAACATATTTTTTCACCACAGCGAAATCGCTTACTGAGACAACTGTAGAAACACATCTGATACTACACGGTTATTATAGCAGTGCTCCAGTTTGTGATAACGACAACCAAGCTACTTCATAAATCTGCTTAAGAAGGTGAGTTTTGTACATATTTTTATAAACTGTACCAGTATTAATAAAATGTATTTCCATTTATTTTATTTATTTATTTATTTATTATTAGTTATCACTTAGATATACAATGTACATGTGTGAACGTCATTTAACAGTTTAATAATAATAATGTGCAGCACTAAGCTTACAAAGTACAAGGAAATACATAAAAAATAATATAAAGCGAACGAAATAGAACAAAAACATTCATCACAATATATAAAATATTTTTGTTTTTATTATTGTATTTATTCAAGTATTATGATATGATGCATACCCAGTACGTCTCTGTAGGATTAATGACCTTGGCCAGGCTTAGTTATTTGTATATTAAAAACACACATTTTCATCTCGTTTCTAGCAGAAGTTCATGGAAAAACATTTTTATAAATGTTATTACATAGACTCTAAGACGTAAAGAGTTTTCGTAAGTGTTCCTAATCTAAAATTGGTTTTTAAATAAAAATCAGTTGAACATGATCAAACGACCTCATAGCCTTGTTTCATATAATTTGAGCTTTAAATTGGAAATTGCCTTGTTGCTACTGATTGTGTAGTAGTCTCGTGTATGAGATAAAATGTATTCTTCTCTGCGTTGCTGCATTTTATCGAAGCATATTTCCGTAGCTATATCGTAAAGTGAATGAAACTTCAAGTGCATGGACGCAATAAGTAACATGTTCTTCTCCTTCCACGATTATACTAATCATTAATCAATCTTGACATTGACCTCATTATTTTGTGTTATATGAAATATACACAGTGAATAATGGCTGTACGAATACATATTTTAACAAGGGACTGTTTTAACTTTGTGAAGAGTGATATAGGATGTAGAGGTAACATAATCTTTAGTAACATCTAGACACGTTCACATGTATGAGTATTGTCAATATCTGACACAACTACATGACTACAACACAGGCAATTGTTACATACCAATTACGTTCAATCACATTTGTTTGTATTTTCTTTTTTAGTGTTACCATATAATAAAGTCGAGACGTTGAAATACGTATATTTGCAAAATGCTTCAACAACATTTTTTTAGACATTCAGGTACAGTTGATTTCAATAAAAACTGGTACACTTTCTTTTAGCTATGTAAATCATTCGTTCTTTGATTGATATTAATAATCTTACAAATGTCACTTTGACATTAATCAGTGGCGTCATTATTAAAAATGGTTCGACATCTAACAGATATTCAAAAATTTCGAATTCTTTCTAAAATTGAAGATGGTTGGTCCATAAGAAGACTTGCTGCTGAATACAATGTGAGTAAAACCACGATAATGAGTGTTAAAAAATAATGGGAAACCAACCAAACGGTATCCCGTAAAGTTGGTTCCGGTAGGCCCAGAAAGAGCAATAATCAAGAAGATGAAAATCTTATAAATTACCTAATAGAAAACCCTTTTCAGACTGCAGTAAATGCAATTTCAGAGACAAATTTCCCTGCTTCGGTATCTACTGCTTGCAGAAGAATAAAACTACAAAGCGACTTGAAGAGTTGTTCAGCGGCTAAATAATACAAACTTGCAGAAGAAAAGAAGCAGGGTAGGATTATTTTTGCACTCAACTATATAATCAATGATGAAAACTTCTGGGGATAAGTTGTCTTTTCTGACGAAAAGGTTTTTAAATCCTGTAACGATGGACATGTTCGCGTATATAGGCCTCCTTCTACTAGATACGACGAAAAATATACTTTCGATCCACAAATATCAGGAAGATTTTCAGTCAATGTCTGGGCTTGGATGAGCCTAAATGGGTTAGGTGTGTGTTGGAACTGTGGTGGTCATCTCAATTTCATTAAATATATTGAAATATTAGACAATATTATGTTGCCGTCAGTAATAGAGGTGTTTCCGGAACCTGCTCCATACATACGGCCCATCGTGTCAGGCAATGGTTTCTTAATAAAAACATAGAGTTGTTACCGTGGCCATCTAAAAGTCCGGATTTAAATCCAATTGAAAATGTATGGGGACTAATGGTGAAACATATAAGAAAATTAAATAACCATCCAAATAATGCCCAAGAATTGGAAGGGATAATTGAAGACGCTTGGGAGAACTTGTCGCAAGAAGTTGACCTTGCAAGAAATCTGATTTTGTCCATGCCTGCAAGACTTCAGACAGTTTTAGACGCTAATGGGGCAATGACAAAATATTAGTTAATTCTGTATTACGTAATTGAAGTTCATTTATTTTATTTTTTTATTGTATTTTTTATGTTCAGTTTGCATTGTTTACATTTTTTTTAATCTCGTGGTATTTTTGTGTTCTTATTTTAAAAATAGAATTATCATTATTCAGTTAGTATTTTAATTACAACCATTAGTAGAATTATCCGTAAACAAATATTATTTTTTTAAACAATAATATGGCAGGCTTGAAAATGTTTTTAAAAAAGTTATTTTCTAATTATTTTTTTAAAATTCCATTCGAATAAAATAAAAGAGAAAGGTTTAATAAGTTTAAAAACACAAAGAAAACCGATCTCCTCCAAAAAACCCAGGTCCGGGGTAAATCACCTCTTCTCCACCCCCTCTCGACATGCCTGGCCAGCCCTATTTACAGACATATGCACACAACTAAACTATTAAGATTTTCGATTACAAGAGTTGTACCAGTTTTTTTTTAAATCAAGTGTACTCTATAAAAACTATATTTTAATTAAATATTCTCTAGGTTTTCATTAAATTTGTGTATTGATTTTAAGTTTTGATATAAATTGTTATAAAGTTTATGTGCCATGTTGTGTGGTCGTTTGGATGCTTGGACTAGTATACAGAAATCGATCAAACTGTTAGTATTACGAGCGTGTGTGTATATGTGTATCCACGAGAACTCAAAAAATACTAATGGGAAAATTCTCAAATTTGGTAATTCAGGTTTTCAACAACATTTTAGGTGACATATTAAATTTGGTGAATGTGGTACCACCAGAAAAGATATAGTGACTAAAAGAATAAAAAATTTTGTGCACATTTGACCTCATAAAATGGTGTTAGAAAATATTTAGCAGTTTGGCATTTGAAGTGTCTAATTTAATTAATTAATTATTGAAGGACGCTAATAATTAATTATTTAAACATTTTAATGAAACAGTTCAATTTACGCTTTTGAGTTAAGTCAGGAATTAAACAGAATGATTTTAAGTTTTGATATAAATCGTTATAAAGTTTAGGTGCCATGTTGTGTGGTCCTTCGGATGCTTGGACTAGCATACAGAAATGGATCAAATTACCAGTATTACCAGTTAGATAAAAAAAGTTCTTTATACGTGGAAACTAAATTATATTTTCGTTATCTAAAAAATATAGTATGTTACTGGAAAAATAAACCTCTGCGCTTATGACTTTACGTCAAAAGATTAAGCAGAGGGTGTTTTTTGACAACTGATATGAGACACAAAAATAGTAATATAGTTTCCTAACATTTCGAAAAACTAATCCGTTTCATTTTGCAAAGTTAACGTTAACGGAAATTATATTATTTTTGTGTCTCATATTAGTTGTCAAAAGACACCCTCTGACTAATCTTTTGACGTAAAATCGCAAGCGCAGAGATTTATTTTTCCAATAGCGTACTGGGCAACTAACTATATTTTTTAGATAACGAAGAATTATTCATGTGGTAGTAAGTCTCAAAAAGAGAAACATAAATTATATTTTGTTTTACATAAACCCAACACGCGATTTTATGCAAGGATGAAACATGAAAATACGCAGGTTCTTAAATACATAATGTTTGGCTAGACACCATAGAAATAGTTCCAAGTTACATAGTTCTATACCGCGTGTAAATGCAACCTGGCTCACCTCTATTTTCAGTGTTTATAGAAATGAATTTATGAAATTTTAATATGTTGTCATACAATAAAATTTCATTAGAAGACAGTATTTTAAATTTTTATTCACTTCCAGTTTCGCCGGAATTTACCCCAACTTTCTTGTTTTAAATGGAACACCCTGTATATTTTTACATTTTTTGAATCTATGGCGAGTTCTGAATATCACAGTACATTTTTCTTTGATTTTTTATTTATTTCTTTTTTAACGAAAATTTTAATTTTTGATTTAGAGTGCTGTGATGATAAGAGAATAAAAGTACAGAAACCGTAGAAATATGTCAAAGAAAATAGTAAACATTCAATAATGGACTGAAATGGATCTCCAATATGGCGTATATCAGCAAATTGTTAGGCGTGGATTAGTTGAAAGAATTATTGACACAAAGATAACTTTGTTTCTACTAATTGAAATACAACAAAATAGAACCTCAAAATGGTGGTTTTGGTCAGATTTCTGCCAACACAATTTGTATTAAATGCCACTTTTTTATATGTACTATCGCGACAGGAAAAATCGTAACGATTTTTTGTTAAGCTACCAGGTTTTCTGTAGCGTTTTGTGCCAGTCCTGACATTGATATGTTGATAACACTGATATAAAATCATTGGCGTATCAAAACAAAAGCTTGTTTAAGTAAATCAAACATTTGGATTTTTTGGTGGAAGCCACTGGGTAAAACAATGGTTACAAAGGGAAAATGAAATGTGATGATTTTCTTTTGTCTCAATAGTTACATATATCGATCCAATGGTCTAAGTTGCTAGAAGGTGTAATGTGCATGATATTTTTTTTTTTATAAAATTTTTTATGAATATCTCTCCTATTTCTACGATAAAATACCTTGCAGAATTGATGATCATAATATTAATGTTCGTTGAAAGATCTTGCGTACTTTTTTTTATTAAACCCCACAAATAATACAACCTCCTGTATTCCTAATGGGATCTTGAGATACCTAGTGCTAGAGAAGGCTACACATTTCGAAGCAACGGTCACTCATCCAATATCCGAGTATGCTAGGTTAAGTCCTGCTCCGTGACCGGAAGTCGATTCCGAGACTCTGCGGGATGAAAGACAATTATCCTCACCGCTTGACCTCGAGGCCACTACTCCTTGACATATAAATACATTTTTTAAAGCTCTTTATCATATATTATCGGAATTTGTATCATAGATCAAATATACGTAGATAGTTCATCTTTATGAAAATATTTCTCGGTCAAAAATATGGACCCCCACAATTTTTTGAATAGCACCCTCTCAAACCCGACGTCGTCGATTTTCGGCGAGAAACAATAAAGTTTTTTTAAAAAATCGAATAAGTGTTAAATATGTGAAGTATAAACTGACAAAACCAAAAAGTCGTTCTAACTCGTGAAGGGATGTAGGTATCGAAAAAATAAATGGAAAACACAACCTCAAAACCTCCGTCGACATTGGCAACCTACTATTATGTGTAGAAGCCTTGGAAAAACAAAGAATTAAATTAAAATAACTTTAAAAGATCGAATAGATTTTTGCTGGCTGGCCACAGGCGCTTTAATTGCTAGTTACGCCTCTGCAATGTAAAGATATTTGATTGATTCCTTGTTAAGGGCTACTCAACGGTAGCCGTTTCAGTTCTATAGCTAATGCCATTCTGGTTCCTAAATTTGTCACTCTTTGAGTGAGTGCTTATAATAAATTAACTATGAACTTTGGATTTTACGGAATACGCAAAAAAAATTACAAGGTAAGATATTGTGTCCTACATGCATGAACATAATTATGCGCTGGTACATGACCTGTAGCCAATCCTAGTTTTGACGTCATCAGTACCTAAATTCCGAGCTCAAATTGTCGACTTTAACAGCCTACAACGATGTGCAAAAGTCTCAAGTCTTTTGAACGAAAAATGAAAGTTTTGAAAAAATTCATTAAAAGGTTGATGTTAAAAACACAGAGTAAGTATACTGTTATGTATTTGCTATCTGCACAAACACCCCACACCGTGGATTCGTTGACTGAAAGTCCAGTAACACTTACTCACTACTTTATTTACTAATTAACAATTAACAACAATAACTTAATGAAAGACTTAACTATAAACAATTAACATTTATAAATCACTACTGTAGTCTCTAACATTTCCTCTTCACTGGTTCGATTTCAAATTCAGATTGACTTCTCAGCCCACCGTGCGCCTTATGTATGCATGCACGTTCTAGAACTTTCCTGAACGTTTCCGGCTGTTCTCATGCAATTCTATTTCCATGTTGAATACATGTATACACAGTCCAGTGGCGTAACAATACGAATACACGCGCTAATAATAATAATAATAATAATAATAATAACACCACATGAAATTACAACCCCCTTTATCCCTGAAGGTCTGAAATGACTTTGTGTGGGAGAGGGCTACACATTTAGAGACAATGGACACACACCCAATATCCGAGTATACTACGATTAATCTCTCTCACAGAAAAATCCCAGTTCCTCGACCGGGAATCGAACCCGGGACCCCGAGGTTTCGAGGCAAGTACGTTACCTCTAGACCACGGAGCCATATAATAGGATATCTGTTTGCGAATGTTTCGTTAGGTATTTTTAATATAATGTTATTTATATGTATCTAGGTAATAGCCGTCTCTGGAATTTATCGCTGCCTCCCGATCTCTAATTGAAGCGTATTTACAGTTTTGAAATAAACAAAACACTAAATAGGCACTGGTCATAACGAAAATTTCCACATTTTTGAGAGATATACATATATGTTAACGTGGGTATGAACTATTTATGTATATTCAATCTATGCTTGCATCAATTCCATTAATATCTTAAACTTTGAATATTCAAAATTATACAAATTCAAAAAGTGCAAAACCACTGAATTTTATTCTACATTTGATATTTCTTCTCTCCCTTCACCCCCTCCGGTATATCTATTCGAAAAGCCGAATAGATATACCGGCATAGCGATGAATAAACTGGGTGAAATTATATTTCGTGGGATTTAGATCTCAGAGTATATGTACTTCTTTGTCTCTAGATATTATGGGATTTTAAAATCGCTGTTTTTAAGTATGCATCCATGATGATAACACATTTGGAAAGTTGAACAGATATACAGAATGATGCATTAAATCTTGTGGAAAAATAATCGGGGTATTTAGGTCTCGTGGCAATTAGACCTCATGTGACGTGCTTTAAACTAATTTTGTTTTTGTTTTCTATTTCACCTCTCTAACATGACCCTCATTGTGTTACAAATGCCATGTCAATTTTCATTGTCCAACGATTATAATTGGTTGTAATCTTCAAAATTTATAAAATAAATGTTTTACTAATGTCAACTAAGGATGCCTTATGTAAAATAAACATAATATAATTATGATTGACATACAGACTAAGCAAAATTTTATTTTGGTATTTTACATTAAACAATGAGTGCGGGAAAGACGATACAATGCTGATAATTGTATGTATAAAATCAGGATAGAAACGACCACAGCCTCCGCCAATTGAGAGGTATGTGGGTCGTACTTTTCTTGACCGTTTCTATCCTTATTTTATACTTATAATTGTGGTGTCTTCCTCGCGCTCATTATTTAAGGTAAGATACCAAAATGAAAATATGCTCAATATGTATGTACGTACATACATAAATGTACTTATCACTTATCACTTATTCCTATTAAATATTTCATCAATATATTATTTAAAAAAATGATTTTAGTTTTATTTACTGTAAACATAAAAATAGAAACAATTACTTAATGCCTATATCCATTAAAATTTGTGCTGAATGATTAAACATAATACCAGTTTTTTTGTTTTGAGGTGCAGTTAAAATCATTTAATAGATTAGATAACCAATGCAAATGAAAACGTTTTCTTGAATTGAACACACGATAGGAGTTTCCCAGCCATCATGTTCTAAATATATTGATAATTCCACAATTTACACATTTAAAATTAATAAACGCTATAAAAGTTACATTTTTCAATTCATTTTTCATGTTCAGTCTATAATGGCGAAATACAAATTAAAATTTCTAATAAAAAAATGTATGTAAAACGTCCAGACTAGAATTAATATAAGAAAAGTTATAAAAATTGAAAATACCATTTTCAAGAATTACGTACGTATTTTTTTACTACTTGTCATGCTTTCTATGCTTTGTATCCATGCACATCTCTATAAATGAACATTTTTCTATTGCAGTCAGTCGGTTGCACTGCGAAAGCGAGTCCTTCAAGATGGATTTGATCTTGGATATCAACTCATGGCTGTATCCAATGGAGTTAGGTGAGTAGTAAATGCACTATAATTTAACAACTTGGAATAAATAAGACGGGTGTCCAAATGACTGTGTAGGCAAGGAGCAATCTAAAACGAGAATTGCTAAGATTCTTGAACGCCCTTGTAGTACCAGGAGTCATTTGCCATCTGTTAGTACCAATGCAATGCGGTGAGCACGTGTGTCTACTGGAAATATGATTTTTATTATAAACTGCCAATTTTTTATTAGATATAATTTATACATAATATTTTAATTATTAGATGATATAATTATATCTAATTTAGTAAATTATTAGATGATATAATTATATCTAATTTAGTAATTATGCAATGAAAGTATTTCTATACTATTAAACCTTTAACGGCGGATTTTTTTTTTTTTTTTAGAAGTATGTTATGCGTGTTCATATTTCTTAGTTATTATGATTAAATTAAGCTGTTTTAACAATTTGACCAATTTTTGTTTTTGCTTTTTGCAAAAAAGTGCTGTTACCATATGGTAACACTAGCCGTAAATAGTGTACAAAATAAACGAAATTTAGATATCTATTGCAAATTGTCAAGAAGGTTTATTTATTGTGAAAAATAAAGTTATAATCTATACAAATACCAACATTACATTTAAAACACATTGTTCGGATGCTTGAGGAACAACCGTCACCAGCACACCGCTTCCTTTTTTTATATATAGTTGAAACCAATAAACGACCAACCTGATCATATCGAATGTCATCAGACACCCGGTTTAGAGTTAGACTGTTTTTGGACATCGATGGCCTCCCAGGCCCTTTTGGAACTGTTTTGTATTTCTCTAGATAATGCAAAACGACTTGTCTTCTGTAAACCAGCTGACTGACTTATTGGTAGTTTACTTTTGCATTTCCGCCTGACAGACCACGCATTTACTGTACTACTGTCCACCAATCAAGTAAAAAGGGGCCACCACCACTTTTTTTTCTAAAGGATATACGATATCTTGAAATATTTTCTTCCATAAGATCCGTCCCTCCCATAAAGCTGTTGTACTCTTTAATAAGCGATGGACGCGATACCTGCATTTTTTTAGCTTCTAAGAGTATCTTTTTACTTGGGAAGTGGGAGTTACTCCATGGCAAGTAGGGGCTACTCTAAGAGCATTATTATTAAGTCGCTTCACAATAATGATTCCATCTTTATCGATAGGTGATATAAAATCACCCCTTTTCTGAGATTTAGAGAACCTATTTTTGGCAGGTAAAGCACAGCTTTTTAGAGATACGATTGTCGCGGATTGTTCCTGTTCCATCGTAACCACGTTGTTTTAGGTATTGTAAAATATTAAAACCAGTAAAAAGGTAATCAAAATAAAATTTCAATGGAAACTTGGATACATCATGTGAAAAGTCGTCAATCATGTTGAAAAGAGGTGCTGCACATTTCCCGAATCCATTTTCATAGAAAGTATTTCCCCTCGTATTTTTCCCTTGGTATATATCAAAATTAACTAGATACTCTGACTCAGCATTTCAACACCATACCTTGTAGCCGAATCGGATCGGTTTCCCTCGTATGAATTGTTTGCTTGGATGTCTTCCGAAATATTTTATCATAGACTCATAAAAATTTAGGTGTTCTTCAGAAATAAAGTTTTTCATAAAATTATCTCGAAGTTTATCCATGAGAGGTCGTAATTTCCACATTTTGTCATTATTATTAGGTTTCGTATTATCAGCACAGTGTAAATATTTGACAATCTGCCTAAACCGATCTCTTCGCATTGCATCTGACAACAGGTACATTTAAGTCCTTTTCTGAACTTCAGTACTTGTCTTTTCCCGGCAATTCATGATACCCACTTAGAATCATGATGGCGATTACGCATTTCATCTCCTCTGGAGAAATTTTAGGATCTGGATGATTTAAAAAGAGAGCATATTTTGTAGACTGCTCAACGAGTAAGTCAATGATTTCTTGGTCTATGAACTGTTCAAAAATTTCGACATCCGTTAGATTTTCATATCTTGCATAATCAGTATCGGGAAATACTTTTTCAGTTGGAATTATGTCGCCCTTTATCCACGTGATTTTTTCCAGTCCTGGTCTGGTATACGGACCTTCATTATCCAGAACAGACTCATCTGGCTCTTCACTTATAGATTTCTTTACCCTTAGTTTTACCATACGATAACAAGCGACAAAACTAACCCTAAGTATTTAAAAATAAACTACCAGAAATTATCATTGTTCATCTTATAAAGTACACTTATTTGCACAAATAAAAGTAAACAGGACTGTTTACAAGTTACTTACTCTAAGTCGCCAAAATCCATGATTTCCAAATATCGTCGTTTTTAAAGAATGCTCTATACACACAACGTGCCACTGTGAAAGTCCAATCACTACTAAGAAGTAAAAATATGTATAAAATAAGGATTCTCTCTCGCAAACTCAACATTTTTAAGAATGATCCAGTATCAAGAAATACATATTTTTATTACGTGTGTATAAATTGCTTTTAATATACAAAGTATCTGAGAGATCTATACAAAATCTATCCCAAAAGCCTTTGATACTATTAATCACAATTTATTACTATCAAAATTGAAATATTATAGCTTCTCTTAGGCGATATAAATGTCTTTTTTTAGTAAATTGTTAAACCTGTTAGAAAAACTTCAGAAATCAAATGAGAATATTATTTTAGCTGGCGATTTTAATATTGACTTTATGGATAATCTAAATAAAAATACTAAACAATTTCTGGATGTAGTTAATTCATTTAATCTTAAAATCAGTATAATGGAACCAACTAGAATATGTAATACAAAAAAAAGTTGCATCGATAATATAATAACAAATATAGAAAATTCAAACATAGCTGTCAGGGTAATAAATCCCTTTCTTTCTGATCATTTAGGCATAGAAATGAACATACATACAACTCAAAAATCAACATATCTGATAAAAAAAGTAAGGCGAATAACAAACAGAAAACTAATTGATTTTAATAAAGATTTAGAGCAGTATGACTGGTCACCTATCTATTTATATGAAAATGCAAATGACACATTTATTAAATTTTTTGAAATATTTATTAAAAAAATTCAATTCTTATTTTCCGGAAAAAGTTTTAAACAAAAAAACAACAATGGCGGGGTCAGATGGTTTAACCAGGAACTGAGATCTATGAGGATTAGACTTGAGGCTGTATCTGTAATTAAAAATACCATACCTTCTGCAGAAGTACGCATTTGGTACAATGAATTAAAAAGCCAGTACCGAAAAGAAATTAGGAAGGCCAAACAAACAGCAAACGCAGATTTTATAAAAAATGCAACTAACAAAAGTAGAGCTACATGGAAATTAATAAATGCACAAATAAATCCAAAAAAAATACCTGAGGTGAGCGTACCGGCGGAAAATTTCAATAACTTTTTCATTAATGTTGCCAAAGAAATTGTAAATACTTTACCAAATTCACAATTGAATTTTGAAGGTTTTCTAAAAAAATATCACGTTTCTCCAACTACCTCTTTTTTTCATGGCACCCACAGACGTTCGTGAGGTCGAAGAAATTATAGGAAAATTAAAAAATACAAGTAGTGCTGATATATATGGTTTAAATTCGAAGACATTGAAATTTATAAAAAATAATTTATTAGAAATTTTAACTTATATAATAAATAGATGCATTGAACAACATATATTTCCGGATTTACTCAAAGTAGCTAAAGTTGTACCGATATATAAAAAAGGAGACGTGGATGAAGTCAGTAACTATAGACCAATCTCTATATTACCAATTTTATCTAAAATATTTGAAATTATAATAAAAAACCGAATAATTAAGTACTTTGAAATAAACAATTTATTTGCGTCAGAACAGTTTGGATATAGGAAAGACAGATCAACAACAAAAGCAATTATTAGTGTTATTGAAAGTGTCCTAGACGCCATGGACAACAACTTAATAACAAATGTAACTTTAGTTGATTTAAGCAAGGCATTTGACTGTGTCAATCATGATTTTCTAATAAGGAAATTGGAATTTTATGGAATACGGAGTTTGGGACTTGAATTATTAAAATCCTACTTGTCAAACAGGACTCAATATGTAGAACTACCTACTGGCGAATGTTCTTCAAAACAATCAATTACCACTGGTGTTTCACAAGGTTCAGTTCTGGGACCTATATTTTTTTTAATCTACATAAATGATCTACCGGTAAATATTAGGTCAGATAAAACAGTGTTGTTTGCTGATGACACAACTTTTATAAACACAGGTACAAGGAACGAAGTTTTAAAAAAGAAAACTGAGAATAGTCTAGAAGATGCTGCCGGATGGTTCGAAGCAAATAGACTTAAAATGAATGATGATAAAACGCAAGATATACTATTTCCAAATACAGATAATGAAACTGTTAAAATCCTAGGTATACACATCGATTCAAAACTCAACTGGCAAGCGCATACAGACCAATTAGCAAAAAAACTAAACAGAGTAGTATATCAAATTAGGAAACTAGTTAATCTAACAACACCAGACGCGGCATTAACTTTTTATTATAGTAACTTTTACAGCCTCATTACTTATGGCCTCATTTTCTGGGGTGATTCATCTGACTTCGAAAGAATATTTAAAATACAGAAGAGAGCTGTAAGAGTTTTGGCTTCAGCACGGTGAAATGACCATTGCAGGCCAATTTTTAAAAAATTAAATGTTATGACTCTTCCAGGTATTTTCATTCATCTGTGCATAATGTATGCAAAAGAAAATAAGATGCTACCCAGAAATTCTAATTTTCACATGTACGACACTAGAAACAAAAATGATTTTAATATCCCATATCATAGGCTGAAAAGAACTCAGCAGCCAGTAAATTATCTATCTATTGTCTTGTATAACAAACTTCCATATTATCTAAAAGACATGACAACAAACCAACTAAATGTAGCTCTAAAAAAGATTCTAATTGATAATATATTTTACAGTGTACAGGAATTTTTCGAGTATAATTTTTTATGAGAATTAAAGTTCGTACATTGAACTATCTTTCATCTATTTTTTTCGCAAGTTCATTTAAACAATTAATTGTTGATATAGATGCATGTGTGTATGGATATATGTGTGTATATATGTGTATATTGTATATTATAAGTATGTGTATGTATGTATGTATAAATCTAGTGCATAAGTGTGGACAAATGATGCCAGTTATCCTGTTACGTGTTCAAAACTAACTGTTACTGTAATGTTTCGTTTCTTTTCTTTTATTTGTATAAGTATGTTTAGATATACATTAAATTCTTTTATGACTGTATGACAACCTTAAACAGTGTTACAATGTACCTTGGGCAATAAATATTATTATTATTATTATTATTACTATTAATGATTGTTAATGTAATTGCCTATCAGTTTTTTTTCTTTCCATTTTTATAAATTTTAATGTGTGTACTGTCTACAGTTTCAATGCTTTTTTCAGTGTTATTTATCTAATCATATTAGTTTCTACTTTTTTGTTATTATCGTTGTATCTGTTATATTTATTTATGTGTTCTTTTATACATTTTTACAATTTTATATGTTTTACATATTTTTTATATATTTTTTACAATTTCTCTGTATTATTGTATAATTGACTTGTGTAAATACTATACTGTATAAAGCACCAATAAATATCTATCTATCTATCTATCTTAAAAATGCCTTAAAAATACTGAAATCTTACTTCATTAATCGTAAACAAAAAGTCTTAGTTAAGAACGCTTCTACATCTGACTGTAAATTGCTTAAATCTGGTGTACTGCAAGGGTTTATTTTATGGCCGCTGTTGTTTATGTTATATACTGCTGATTTTCTTAGTGTTTTAAAAACATGTGGATCTCGTTTCTACGCGGATGATACCCAGATTTGTGGCACTTTTGTTTCGTTAGAGCTTATGCAGTCGGTTGAAAATTGAAACGATGATATTAAGAGTCTTGTCGATTATTCTCGTCGGCATTGTTTAAAAATTAATGCAGTTAAATCTGCAGTTATTGTGTTTGGAAAGGAAAATAGTAGACACTTTTTTTCACGCATAATGTTAATATTTTCGTGGAAGATCAGAAGTTAGTATTTATGGATAATGTAAATACTTTGGCTTATTGCTTGATCTTAATTAAAAGTTTCAACTGCATTTTAATAATCATATGAAAAAACGTAATCTTCACATATTAAATACCAAATTAAAAACATTTTTATGTGAATGTCTACTATTATCTTTTTTTTAACTATTGCACTATTATCTATCACCCATATTTCAATTAAATAAATGCCTACAGAATACAAAAACTCCAAAATACATGTATAAGATTCATTTTTAACTTACAAAGGAATGATCATGTATCCCAAAAATTAAAAACTTTGGTTAAATATGGCATCAAGGCGAAAACTACATCTTGCAAGTTTTACACATAAATTAATAAAAACAGCTAATCCTCCATATCTAAAAGAACTCAATTCACCAGTGAAATCTTAGGTATGCTGAAAACCTAACAATTCCTCACCATGTAACAACTTTCATTAAAAAATCCTTTACATATTCTGCATCAGCTTTATATAATTCCATTCCTATTAACATTAAGCAACTTTCAGTAAACTCGTTCAAATTTCATTATAAAAAAAATTCTTCGAAATCAGTGAACAAAGAACCTAATTATATTGTACATTCTTTCTTCTTTTTCCTCTCGTAGTAGAATAATTTTTTTTTGTTGTATTCCTATCTATACAGTGTGACCCACTTAAAAGTAAAGACACCCCTGTACCTTTTTTTAGGATAGAGATATACATTTTGGCACAGGTGTAGAACATCACGAGCTGTTTCTTTGGAGCTCTTTAGTTCAAATGTCAAAAGTCACAACTTATTACAACTCCGCGAATAGGGCCAATTTTCAATATTTTGCTTTGCCTTGCAGATATCGAATAAAGTTATTAGTAAAAGTTGTACAGATTCGAATTTTGACGCCATGCACCAGATTTTAGCGCAAATGTCGTATTTTCGTTTTTTCTCATTTTTTGTCAGTCTCAATTTTATTACAAAAGTTCCTAAATCTGAGTAAATAACCATGGAAACAAATAAGCTGACAATCACTTAATGTCAGTCTGATGTTACTTCTGTAACGCGACGAGATCCAATTCATCATGAACTGCCGCTGCAGTAAATTCGCTTTTTTAATCGTACAGGTGTGTTCAAAACTACACCAAACGACCTCCCACATCGAATTCGAAGACATCCCAATAATGAAAATATCGTGGCATCCACTCGCGCTTATCCTCGCATGAGTTTACGGCAAGGAGCTGAGCAATTGAATCTGACTAGAGGGAAAATTGCAAGATGCATGGTCCGTAACAAAATCAAGCCATTCAAACCAAAGTTTCTCCATACGTTAAGAGAACGTGACGAAAATAAACGATTAGATTATTGCATTTTTTGAGGAAAATCCTCTTCACGGATGAGGCGACCTTCACTACCAACAGGGTCGTGTCTTCACAAAATTGCCGATTCTGGTCCACAGAAAATCCCCACTGGATTATCAATTGTAAAAGTTAATACTCGGAAAAAGTTAACGTATGGTGCGGAATACTTTGAGACAGAATAATCGGACCATTCTTTTTTAACTACAATTTAAATGCATTCGCCCTTAGATTTTTATTTCTGGGGAATTGTCAAAAATAAAGTCTACAAAACGATACCTCACAATCGGAACGAATTTTGCGGAAGAATAAGAGAAGCATGTCGTGAAATTAATATCGCAAAACTTAGGAGGGTTGCCAACCACAACCGCAAGAGAATCGAAAAATGCATAAGAATTGGTGGAGCACTATTGAAGCAGACGACATTCGATAATTATTATATTTGTTATTTTCAGTATTGTTTTTGAGTTGTTGCATTATTGATATTAAAAAGATTATAATCTGTTATTTTCATTTGTTTCCATGGCTATCTACCGAGATTTTCAAACTTTTGTAATAAAATTGCGACTGATAGAAAATGAGAAAAAACGAAAATGCGAATTTTGCTTTGAAATGTGGTATATGGCGTCAAAATTCGAATCTGAACAACTTTTTCTAATAACTTTTTTCGATATCTACAATGCGAAGCAAAATATTGCAAATTGGCCCTATTCGAGGAGTTGTGTAGGCTGTGATGACTTTTGACATTTGAACTAAAGAGCTCCAAAGAAGTAGCTCGTGATGTTCTACATCTGTGCCAAAATGGAAATCTCTATCCTGAAAAAAAAAAAATTACAGGGGTGTCTTTTATCTTACATGGGTCACACTGTATACCGGGTGTCAACGGAATCATTAGACATGTCATAATTTTCAGAGTGTTCAAGATGTAAGTCTCAAACTTGGCAGAGGTAATATATACCTACCAAAAACGACCAGTTTTTCTTTTTCCGTCACTTCCGGTTTCCCCCGGATATGACCCAACTTTGAAATTTTAAATGGAACACCCTGTATATTCCTACATTTTTGGATTCCGGATACGTTTTAGTACAATTGCATAGTCTTAAAAAATTGTTTGAGGCTACTTAATTTTTTAGGGCTATTTTTATTTTTGCAACTAGAGTATAGTGAATGCACTCAAATCAATGAAATGGACTAAAACAATAAGAGAAAAATGTAAACGTGAGATTTTTCGAATTGGTTTAGTGGCTACGACCAACCAAAATTTCCGAAATCACTAAATTGTAATTATCTCAACTTTTCAAATGGCAACATCTTTCAGACACCCAGTATTTAAATACTAAGTTTCACGACAAATCCATCGATACGTTCAAATCGAAAATCGGTTTGATATTAACCCAAATACACAAATTCTTTGGTGGATAATAATTGAAATATCGAGAAAATACACTTATCAAGTAAATATGTCGTGGAAATTTAATAAAACTAGATTCAAAACATTCATTTTCTCAATAAAACAACGCTGCAAATAAAAAAAGTGTGATGTCCAAAATGATTTATTTTAACAATAAAAAACATTGATGAAAGATTAATTAAAAGGTAGTAAATATTCAAAGTGCATCCCCCTTCTTGACATTTTCTAGCTCGGTCAATGGTGTTTCGCATAACATTTCGCAACAGAGCAAGAGTTATACTTGCAATAACTTCGCGGATACGATTTTGTAAAATTTCAAGTGTTTGAGGGGGGTATATAAAAAACTCGTTCTTTCACATAACCCCACACAAATAAATCTAAAAGGCTTAGATCTGGTGAGCGGGCAGGCCAAGGTACAGGTCCATATGTTGCAATTACTCGACCATTATACCGGTTCACTAAATGGGCCGTAACTCGAGCGGCATTATGAGGCGGAGCCCCATTATGTTAAAAATACATTTGTATAGAAACTGCAAATGGTAAGTCCATCAACATTTCTTCAATATCATTTTATAGGAATTCTAAATATTTCTCCCCTGTCAAAGGCCCTTGAAATAAAATAGGTCCAATAATTCTTGTTTCAATCACCCCAGCCCACACATTTACTCCAAATCTTTCCTAAAAATTACGTTGCCTTATTAAATGTTGATTTTCCTGCGCCTAATATATATTGTTTTGTTTATTGAACATTCCATTGTTGGTGAATCTCGACTCATCAGAAAACAATATCAAAGAAACAAAATTCGGGTTAACGGTATTGTTCTGAAGTAACCAGTCACAATAAGCTAATCTTCTGTTGCCATCAACTTCGTACAAATGCTGGTGCACTTGATATTTAAACGAGCAGTAACCAAATTTTGTGAGAATCGTTCTTACTGAACCATGACCAGTTTGCACCTCGTCAATTTCTCGAGTAGAAGCAGTAGGATTCACTTCTACAAAAGTCAACGCGTCAATTTCTGTCGCTTCATCAATGATAAAGCTGCAGGATTGTTATCAATTCCTTTTCTGATTTGTTTCTCCACAATTGGAAAATATTGAAAACATGGATGGTGTCTGTTCAGATGCCTTTGGGCATACAATTCTGCGGCGTTTCTCGAATTTTTGTGGCATTCTCCAAAAATTAATAACATCCACTTTTTCATTCCTTGTATACATGTTAAACAATAACAACAATATTTAAAAAACAACAAATTTAACGATAAAAAGTAAACTTATTAAGTTAACAATACACATGTATTATTATCTGTCAAACTTCTTTTTTGTTTCCACAGCACACTTTTATTATTTGCAGCCTTGTTTTGTTGACAAAATGAATGTTTTGAATCCAGTTTTATTCAGTTTCCACGGCATAGTTGATAAGCGTATTTTCTCGATATTTTAATTATTATCAACTAATGCACTTGTGTATTTGGATTAATATCAAACCAATTTTTAATTTGAAGGTATCAATGGATTTGTCGTGAAAATTAGTATTTAACTACTGGGTGTTTAAAAGATGTTGCCGTTTGAAAAAAGTTGACGTAATTACAAATTAGTGATTTCGGAAATTTTGGTTAGTCGTAGCTACTACACCAATTCTAAAATTCTAAAAATCTCATGTTTACATTTTTTTCTTATCGTTTTGGTCCATTTGATTGATTTGAGTGAATTCACTGTACTCTAGATATATGATCCGCGTTTTCTGCTTCTATCTGTATGGAAGCGATATATGTCGCTTTCAGCTTTGCCCATTTTTCTGAGATGATATTTCAGTGGGCAATGACTTATGAGAAGGCCTTTTAGTATCCTTAAGAGTTCTCTCTAGCTTCTTTTTGCGAGTAGTTTATAAACTTCTTCGCCTGTCTTTGACCTGGAGTTAACTTTCGTTAGTAGGATATATGTCCCTTTTCCCATTTTCTAACCTCGTTTGTTAGTTGTGTGGTTTTTAGATACTACACAGGAACGTAAGGCTTTAAGTACTGTCTGAGGGATATACATTCTAGCTCCTCGTGAGACTTTTTTAATGCATTCTCGAGCGCAGATTTGTATGGAGTGAATTTCCGCCTGAAAGATGGTGGGAACTTAACCTAAGCCTACTTCTGGGCCAAAATGATCCTACCCCTACTCCTTTCTATTTTTGATCCATCTGTACACTACATAAGAGATCCGTTTTCAAATTTGGGATCTCCAAAGCTCCATATTTGGCGATTAGTTATTACCATCTCAAATATCCGCTCAAATTCGAGTCTCACAATCAATAGGTTTGGTCATTGCGACTAATTGAAATTCAATCGAAATACTTATATGTACAACCAGATCTACTGGTTTGAATTTTTTGGATAGCAGTCTTTGAGTGCTAAGGTCTGCTCCCATTTCTGCATGCATATACATATACAGTGTGTCCGTAAAGTATGGAATAAATTAATTATTTCTTAAACCAGGAATATTTACGAAAAAAATCCTCGGACACTTTGATTTTTAATTTCAATTGCGCACCTTATCATTTATTTTATTTTTGGTTATGACATCTTCAACATTTCCGTTATGACGTCATCGATATATTTTTTAAATGGAACACCCTGTATATTTTTCCATTTTTGGATTCTGAATCAATAGCTGATTCCAAAAATGTACACACTTAAGGTCTAAAATTTATAAGTTGAAAGACGGCCATTTTGAATATAAGAATTTACTAATTTTTCATGTTTTGTTTGAACAAATAATAGTCACTGGAACTAACGGTTAGTTAATAATGAAAACAATTGATAGTAAATGTTCGAACTGTACTCCTTGCTGTAGCTGACTGTACCCTAAACGATAAATAAAGTGTTGCTGAACCTTGTTTATAGTTTCCTGAGAAATGTTGTTTATTTCTATTCTAATTCTCAGTTTTAATTCAAAAATGTTTTCCGGTTTGGTTTTATAAACTAAGTTTTTTAGATGGTCCCACAGATAATAATCTAATGCATTGAGGTCCAGTGATCTTGGTGGCCATTCGATGAGTCCACGTCTACCAATCCATCTATTCAGAAATATTTGGTCAAGATACCTTCGAAAGTCTGCTGCATAATAGGGAGGCGCACCATCCTGTTGATACCACAGCCTTTTGCCAACATTTCCAGGATTAATTCTACTGGGGAATAAATTTAATAACGTTGGGATGAGATACTCCATTAAAAATTGGAGATATGCCGATCCGTTTATAGTTCCATCGAAAAAAATAAGGTCCAATGATTCTATTTCTTACATTTGCCGCCCACACATTACCCTTTTATAGATATTGTGTATGCTGCTCCAGCATCCATCGAGAGTTTTCTCTTGCCCAGTATCTTCATTTCTGACGATTCACTTCACCACTTAATTTTAAAGTGCATTTATCGGAGAAAATAATATGTTTTATCAGAAGATTACTATTGCACATATTCATCATTGTTTCACAAAATTGTATCCTCCGATCTGGATCATCATCACTTAGTTCTTGCACAAGCTGAATTTTTAAAGGGATGCCATTTCTCTAATTTTTATACTGTATGTACTGACGTTTTAGTAACATTATAATTGCGACTAACCTGGCGAACGCTGGTATGTGGATTTTCTTCAACAGCCAGTAAAATATGTAATTTTGTATCATTGTCAACACCTGGGTGACCTATTTTGGGTAAATCTTCCACCGTATCAGTGTCTCTAAATTTTTTTTTCAATTTTACTCACTGTCGATTGAGTTATGGGTCGTTCTGGATATTTAATATTAAATAAATTACCTACTTGTTGAGTTCGCATCCTATTACCGTACCCAATCATAGTAAGAATTTCAATTCTCTGCTTTACAGATACACTCATGTTATAAATTAAGATAAATCGACAATAATTATTGAGAAACCACTACTGATGTAAAGTATAATTAAGTGATTCACTGTCAAAGACGATAATGAAAAAAACAAAAAAACAATCAAAAACTAGCCCACTTCAAAAAATTAATAAAAAACGTGTTTATTTTACTTTTTTTTACTAGTTTTTTTTTTTAAATGGCCGTATCTTCCAACTTATCAATTTTACACCCTAAGTCTGATACATATTTGTTGAAGCAGAATCCAAAAATGGAGAAATATACAGAGGTTTCATTTAAAAAAATATCGATGATGTCATAACGAAAACAGTGATGACGTCATAACCAAAAAAATAAAGGCTAAACGCAATTGAAATTAAAAATCGACATGTCCCAGGTTTTTTTTTATATTTTTTGTTTAAGAAATAATGAATTTATTCCATACTTTACTGACACACTGTGTATGTAAAGGGAGCAGATTAAACAAGACTTCCATTGCTGCTGTTGGACAGATTCTCATTGCTCCTGTGATTTCCAGACACGCTAATCTTTGCACTTTTAGCAATTTGTTTTGTGCTGTTTTATTTTTTACCACCATACTAGTGATGCATAGGTGACAATGGATGTGACAACACTGATAGTGATAACTGTTTAATATGACCAATATATTTAGGTTTTAAGCCCCAAGATTTACCCCAAGAGACTTCGACGTATCCAGAGGGCCACTGTTGCTCTTTCAGTAACCCTTGTCAGGTGTTTGTTTCAGGTGAGTTTTTGGTCTAGGATTACACCTAGATATTTTACTTCTATCAGAAAAGTCAATTTGTACACCAATCATTTGTTTCGGACCTATGGCCACATAAATTTTTCTTCATAAAATAATCCAAAGATATTCTGACGTATTTAAGGACCACCCTACCCTGTATGACAAATAGTATTAGCAAAAGTTCATGGGATTTATTAAAACACTAGCGGAAACAAAATCAACTTCCTACATTAAGTTTAATACACAACTTGAAGAAGATAAATTGATATTCAATACTTGTAATGTAAATAAATAATTCTTTCTTCTTCCAACGAGTGTTCCTAAAATCTGTAATACGATGTAAAAGTCTGTCGGCCCAAATGAAATACTCTGTTTCATACTAAGAAAATGAAGCCAATTTATTTATTGCGATTCCAATGAAAAATATAATTAATACATCTTTCAGAGGTGATGAATTAAGTATAGTCAGAATCATACCAATTCTTAAGAAAAGTGATCAGTCAGTTATTGGAAATTTCCGTTCAGTCTCGATTTTATCTTTTTTCTCGAAAATACTTAAAAAGCTTATGTACGAACTTATTGCAGATTGTTTTAATAAATTCAAACTTTTCTTGAAAACATAACGTGGAATTTTAAAGTTGAAATCATAAATTTTATAAAAAAAATACACAGTGCCGTCGACATTAAATCGGTGTTAGAAAAATATAAATTTCAAACTTATAGTATAAAGGGTGTACCACTAAAGTAGCTAATGTCGATATGCAGCTGAAGAAACGGTGCAAATTAAAAATATAATTATGCAATACGAAATTTTATCAGCCTTTCCATTTTTAAATTCGGCTAAGAATCTTGACAATTGCATACCTATCACATATTAAAATTCACAGGTGTAAGTTGGCTGATGATATTTCAACAACTATTAATAGAGATAGTTTTGTGGCATACACGAAAAAGTAAATGAAATTTCGAATTAAATAACACGTAGTGCAGAAATCATGTTTAACATTTAAAAAACAATCGACTATTGGAACCCAAGGTAATAACATGTGAGGAAAAATCAATTGTAATGCAATAACCAAATTTTTGGACATACACCTAAATGAGTTTTCAACATGAACTGGATTGCTTCTAAATTTTCTAACACATATTTTGCCATTAATAATCTAAAACATTGTATAAACATGCTACAAGCTCCATTATTATTTAATCAATTTGAATTTGGATATTGGAGCAAAAACTCGATTTAAAATGCGTACCAAGAAGGCGCCTTGTAATTAAGATATAGATTGACAAATTCATCAAATTAGGCTTTGTGGACAATTTAAGTATTGATCACACCGCTCTTCTTGAATCAAGATAGCACCATAATTAATGAAAAGGTCATCCGGCTACTTCCGTTTTCACTCGCCGCAGCTCGTACTCAAAACAGTCAGCTCATTAGAAATAATTTAAGATTTTAAGTCGTGTTTACTGTTTGTTTTTATTTGCAGTTGAAAGTATCTGTTGCAGACCGAGATTAATCGTATATTGTCTGTCTGTAAAATATTTTAAACATATTAAAAGGTCAGGCAGGATGTCTGCTAGTTTTTTAATATGAAAAAGTAAATAAAATGCTGAACAATAGTATTTGATTATTATTAAATGGAACCGATTTGATAAATAATTAACTCAATGGAATATTGGCAAATATTCATACTAGGCCATTATAATTAAAAATCATTTACTTAGCACTTAAGACACTGGTGGTTTTAAAGATGATTTGGCATATCAGTTAAAATAAAACGGGCGCTTTAAAATTGTAGTAATTGTAATTACCGGTTTAACCTGAAGTTGTAAAAAAAGTTTTATTGCCACATTATTCACACTATCTTTCTATGAAGAAAGTTTCAAACGAACTATCGTCTAAAATTTAATGTAAGAAAGTTAAGGCGATTTTAGTTTCTCAAAAACTAAATATTTTAAACTCAAATTTCTCTATAACGGTTGGATTTTTGAATTTTTTTTATATAACGAAATCTAATTCAAATTAAATTCTCTTTAACATAGATAACATTTCTAAGTTCCTGTCATCCAAGAAATTCTTTGTAGCGCAGCGCCATCTATCCCTTAACATAAAAAACTACTTGTATTCAAAACTAAAGCCATTTATACGTTTTAGCAATGGGCTTTTACAGAACTCAAATATCTCTAGTAGTTTCCGAAATATTTCACCTGGGAGTTTTATTAGCACACCCTGTTTATCTCGTTCATTTAAGTTTGTTAGTTGTTTAAAATAAAAAAAAGTGAAACTATGGATGCCGATAGTGAAAATGAGATCTTGTACACCGCCAGACATTACCAAAGCTGCTGAAATCATCTCATTGAAATTATTGCCAGAAAAATCGAGAAACCTGTATATTTCAGTATACAAATCTTTTATGGATTGGAGAATTGTCAAAAATGCTAATTCTTTCTCAGAATCAGTTCTATTGGTGTACTTTTCCGAACTATCCACAATTAGTGGTAGTATCTTTTAAAAAATAAAATATATATTTAAAATTTTGTTTTCTAAAATAGAGCTAAAAAATGTACTTCTAAACTCATACTGCAAATACAAATAATCAATAACAATAAACATTAGTTCAGACTGCGCTCTGAGCGAGCGAGTGGGCTATTATGGAAGACACTAAGTAAAGTGTAAAACAACTGAATGTGTAAAGAAAGATAAATATTTATGTATATCTTCTAACATAAAATTAGAATATGCATTCTTGTTTTTCGTGTAATGAAGTAAATACTATTTTTTATTTTTATCTTTTACTTGTAAATTACTTACGTGAAGCTTCTGCATAATGAAAATTAATAACATGGTAATGTTTAAAGTTTAAACAACAGAACATATTCAGGTAGATATATAAAAGTTATTGAGAATTTAGAAATTATTTCTTCAGATAAAAAAACAGAAAGAACTTTATTTCCTATTTTTATTTCTAGAGGACTTCCAGCCAAGTACATGAACAATTTGTCCTACGTTTCGTCCGAGTTTTCGGACTTTTTCAAGGTTAAAAGCTAATATAAATTTCCTATTTTAATTTCATTGTATGGGTGGGTTTTATTTTGTTTTTCATCATTTATTTATTTGATAGGTATGTGATGTACGTGTAGTTCGACGAGTTAGGCAGAGGAAATTTATATTAGCTTTTAACCTTGAAAAGGTCCGAAAACTCGGACGAAACGTAGGACAAATTGTTCATGTACTTGGCTGGAAGTCCTCTAGAAATAAAAATAGGAAATAAAGTTTTTTCTGTTTTTTATTGAAGAAATAATTTCTACTTTAACAGCCAACAACTTGTGTAAAATATCAGTTATTGAGAATAGATTTTAATGGATCGAACCAACCAGATTAAATAATACTGTTGGGATTCCATTGCATCCTTAGTTTAAAGTATTATTTGTATTCGTATTAATTGTTTTAATTTCATAATTTTTATATTAAATAATCGTGGCAAAAATTGTATCTGTTTTTTGGCCAGCCGGTAATTGGTTGATTGCCGAGAATTTTTTGACCTCTTTATCTAGCAGTAATTGATTGATCAAGTATCTAACAAAAAACAGTATAACTGCTGATCATTGATGAATAATAAATTTATATTAGCAAAACCCACAATATGGACAGGGTGATTCATATAACGTTCTCCCCCATTTTTTTGTGTTTGAAAATTAATTAAAAATGTAACTTGTAAATGTAATTTCAACAAAAAACAATTGACAGTCAATAAAAGTGGTAAGAAGCAAAGTAATGTTTTTTACAATTTTGAAAAAAGATTTAAATTTTCTTTCCAAAAAATATAACATGTTTTTGAACTGTCACATAAATAGTTTGTGTTGTAACTTTTTACGTTGATTAAAAGTTAAAAATGTCTTACTCAGCAGAAGAATTAGAATGTTATTTAATAAGTGATAGAAACTCTTGTGCTGTTTATAGAATGTATACCGCTTCAATATCGTGACAGGCAAGTACCGCATGTTAACAGAAGAAAATGAATTAAACATTTCACTTTATTTTGAGGAAAGTCCATCCCATTCGATTATTGATGATTTTTATTTAACATTTTAAATTGGTAGATTGATTGTGGTTAACAAAATTACAATCAATCGCTTTTTTCGTTCCAGAATTACTGAAAATTAAAATGGGTCCAAATGTAACTGGCGACCCTGTATCACACAAATAATTTACAAAGGTATTCATAGGCAGGCACGGTCATGAAGGGGGGACCATATGGGCCATGGCACCCCTTGAGAATTATTAATTAAAACAATATATTTAAAAATGTAAATAACTATTTATGTTATATGGAATACTGTCTCTATTCCATTATTATTCAACTCTAGAGTATATTAAAGTAAGTTAATACTCTTAGATTCAACGTATTGTGTCTCTTTCTATTAAGCCCCCACTCCCTTAAAATTTTAAATTAAAAAGTGGTCAAGTAGCACATTGTTCTAGAGCTTGTTAAATTCTCTTTACAATGGTATTTTACTTTTAAATTTGGACTAATAATTTATAAATTTATTGAAGTAGTTACAAAACGAAAACAGGCGTTTTTACTTTCTTATACCCTAATATAAGGAAGTATAATAATCGTGATTTTTTTCGACCTCGAGATTTTGATTGATATATACGTTTTGAACCCTCCTGAATCCATTTTGACTATTTTCCGAATGATGTGTGTGTGTGTGCGTGCGTGTGCGTGTGTTCGCGATGACTCAAAAAATATTAATGGGAGGTTTCCCAAATTTGGTAGTTAAGATTGTCAACAACATTTTAGGTGACACATTAAACTTGATGAATGTGGTACTACCAGGAGAGACATAATGAATGAAAGAAGAAAAAAAGGTACAATTTCGGGAAAAAAAATAAAATATTTTGTTGCATTTCTGGACGAATCTCGACGAATTATAATGAAAAAACAACTTTATGGAAAAAATCTGTCTGTATGTCTGTAGTATCGCGATAGCAGCCACAGTTTTTGAGATAAAGCTTTCAAATTTGGTACACATGTTCTAAAGGCCAAAGACAATAATAAATTCGATGATGAGCAAGATTGGGCAGCTGAAAGGAGGTCCATGGACCCAAACTTTTTTGTATTTGCTTTTACAAAAAAAATATATTCTTGATGAAAGATTATAAATTATGTCTACTATATCAAGCCAATAAAATATATTTTCCAGGTACTTAAATAAAACTGATGTAAACTGAAATTTTTTAACATTTGACCTAATAAAATGGGGTTATCATAAATTTAACAGTTTGACGTTTGAAATTTCTAATTTAGTTACAAAAATGTCAATGTCCTGGAGTGGGTTGGAACCTTTGATGTGAAGATAACACTGACGTAGTTTTCCACGAAACACCAAAACACTATATACTGCACTCGAGGCGCGTTTCGCCAACCAAGTTGGCATCATCTGGGGATGATTAAAACTAAACTTATGCTAACAATCTACCCTATTTATACCTAAACTATTGTCACGGTTCGCCGAACCGCCACGGTTCGGTGAACCGTGACCCACTAACCAATCAAACGGGCTATTTGGGATAGGCCCTCTGTCACTATTCATACTATTTTTACACTTTATGATTTCCAAACTTTCAGATGCATCTAGCTGTCTAGTATTTGTTACATTCCTAATCAATCTTAAATTGCTAATATCTATTTTATGGTTGTTCTCAAACGCATGTTGGGCTACACTAGACTTATCTGTTCTACCATATTTGAGATGGGCCATATGCTCTTTAAATCTAGTTTGAATTGATCGTCTAGTCTGTCCAACATATTTTTGATTACAGTCCTTACAGCTAATTTCGTAAATCCCCGACTTTTCCTTTGTTTCAATTTTGTCTTTTGGATTGCCTAAAAGTTGTTGAAGTTTGTTTCCGATGAATGAACCACTGTCATACCTACATCTTTAAAAATCTTACCAATACCACGGGTGAATCGAAGATCGAATGGAATCGATACAAATTTCGGATTTTCTCTTTCATTTTGAAAGGTTGAGGAATTTCGAAGCGACTCTTTAAACTTTCGTTTCCTAATTATTTTATCAATTAAACTTACAGAATATCCATTACTCGCAGCTATATCCTTAATCCTTTTCTTTTCAAACCTCTTCTTACTGAGGGGGAAGCTTAATAGACGATGGACTAGAAAATTAAAACTCACCATTTTGTGTTGAGCACAATGGTGAGAGTCCTTAGGGATATATCTTAGCGTACTGGTATTTTTTCTGTAAATGTCAAATTCTAACTTATTTTCACTATTTGTAATTACTAATACATCTAAAAATGGTAGTTGTCCAGAGTTTTCAGTTTCATATGTGAATTTAACTGACGCGAAACGACTGTTTAATTTAGATACAAAGTTATCAATATCAGCGAATTTTGCAGTGTTCGATACAAAATTGAAACAAAGGAAAAGTAAAATAGTATGAATAGTGACAGAGGGTCTATCCCAAATAGCCCGCTTTATTGGTTAGTGGGTCACGGTTCACCGAACCGTGGCGGTTCGGCGAACCGTGACAATAGTTTAGGTATAAATAGGGTAGATTGTTAGCATAAGTTTAGTTTTAATCATCTCCAGATGATGCCAACTTGGTTGGCGAAACGTGCGTCGAGTGCAGTATATAGTTTCTGGTGTTTCGTGGAAAACTACGCCAGTGTTAATGTCAATGTCAATAAGAAGAAATTATTAAAATATATGACATGAATTATTATTGATAGTATCGAATAATGCTGATAATTAATTATTTAAAATTTTAATGAAACATTTCAAGGTACGCTATTAAAATTTAATTGAGGTAAGTGAAGAATTAAATAGAATGATTTTTTTTCATCAAGATGATATATACTGGTATAAGAAAGTTATGTTCTGGCCACATCAGATATTTTGCATTTAAATTCATTTTTTCGAAAAAAAATTCTCGGACCCGTCGATTTTTCATTTCAAATGGGCACACTTCATTGTGTATTTTCGATCGCACCACTTTAACCCTTGCAGTATCGTAGAATCCACACCTAAAATTTTAAATGACAAAAGAGATCAAGTAGAACATCATGTTCTACAGAACATCGTTTTAAAGCTAGTTAACACTTTTTTAATTTGGGCTAATAGTTTGTGAGAAATTGCGTTCTGATACTAAAGAATTTGATGACTAATTACTTGCGGTAAAGTTACAGATTAGTCTTAATAGTATCAGCTAATTGTATTGCCGTTTTTTACCTTCAGGGTGAACAAAAGGAAACAAAGCAAAAAAACCAAAAACGTTAAGGCTCATTTACTCGGGAAATAATTCATTAAATTTTCTAGTAACGCAATTTATCGCAAACCATTAGCCCAAATTTAAAAAGTAAGTGCCGTTACAAAGAGAATTTAATGAGCATTAAAACTGTGTGCTACTTGGCCCCCTTGCCATTTAAAATTTTAGGGGTGGATTCCATCACCACTTTAAGGTTGAGGTGTCCCCATTGAAAATAAAATCGACTACTCTGAGTGTGTTTGGGAGAAATGAGCTTAAATGCAAAAAAACACTACTGTTTCGTTTTCAGTGGCCCATCCTGTATATTTTAATAGTATTAAATGTTGTTTCGTAAATGTTGAATTACATTTTTACCTGTTAAGACCCGGTTTTTTCAATCGTGGGTTAGCTAAACTCGCACTTTTAGAATTAAAATTTGTTTCAATTTTACATTTGTTTTGGAAATGGATATAGCATCAAATATTTTATGCATAAGTTTACTTTTAGTTGAAGTGGTTTGTATTAGAATCTCATCTATTTTTATGAAAATATAGTACTAGTTCACCTCCAACTTTTAGTTCTCACGATTGTAAAACCGGGCCTTAGTGTTGAAGTGCCCCTCCCCTTTGAAGAAGATATATATCTTCGTCATAAGCATGAGTGTCTTTGGGGATCGGTAGGGGTTATTACGTTCACCGGGAATTTCAAAGGCAGAATATATTCAAAAGAAAAAATGTACCAAAAAATAAAAATGTATCAAAAAAACATTTTACTAATTATTATAACAAATATACAGACGTGTGTCAATCAAAATGGGTAACATGTGGAGCAATTATTATAATTTGTTCTAATGAATTATGTGAAGAAACCTCTCTATTTTTTAAGTTTATTATTGAATTGTATCCTTATTGCTCAATAAAACGAAAATGGTTGCAATTAGCCATAGGGAAGTACTTACAAAAAATGTTCGTTTTTCATTTCTACATCACATCGTCGAAAAAATATACCATTTGAAAAAATTAAGAAAATTCAATTTAAAAAAGTTCTTAATTGAGAAATAATTTTTTGGCTACCCTGTACATTTTTAGGAAGTAAAAATGACTCAAAAACAATAATTAGATGTCTTGTAATTAGTATTCACATAAGTTTTTCTTAAAACCCATAATTATGACTGGTGATTTTTTCAATATGCATCTGCAGCTGGCATTATTTCAACAAAAAAATTCATTACATCCAAGTGGTTGGGAGATAGTCAATAATAATATAGGAATGAATAGAGTCTAGAAGGAGACTCCAAAAAAATGTACTGATATACATAGCATTCCATTAAAAAAAAAAAACACTTCATCCAGTAATTTCGTCAGGGGTCGCCCTGTATATTCGAAAATAATTTTCGGTTATAGACTTTTTATCTAATTTACTTGTACTTTTTTTTAATTTCTAGCTATCGTAGAACTCAAGGTATCGAAGTCCGACGCACTATTTCCCACCCTGTTATAACTACTGCTCAACGCACTGCTGTAAAAAAGTGCTTTTGTGCAAAATGGAAGCAAACATTAAGAGACGCATTATCTCAGGCAGTCATAGAAAGTGTGTGGGTTGTAGTGTTAATGATAGTGACAGGTAAACAAATTTTAACTTAATTTAGTGGAAATGATGGTTGTATTATATCGTGGGCAACTAGATAATCCACTATTTAGACAATTTTTGCAAAAGTGTATTAGTGGGCGTGGTATAGCAATGTTCAGGTGTCATCGGAAAGCACACTAAGAAAAAAACATTTTTCGCAAAAATGTGACAGTATTAAACAAAAAAATTTATACTAAACATATGTGATTTCACGAATTTCTACCCAATACGCCACTATCTCCACAGCATATACCGACAAGATGGGGCATTTCGCTGAACTCTGCATCTTATTATTGTATTACAAAAACTTTGTCGGTATAAAAAGACTACAATTGGATGCTAAAGGGCCATTGCTATTGCAAATGCTCAAGAAGCTATTGTTGATCCCAGTGTTCAAAAACATTTAGAATGTATACTCAAACTTTTCACAAATCCCTCTTATTATAGAACAACTTGAACATCGACTAAAAACAGGAGAATTTACCATAATCGATGCGAGGAATGTAGTGTTTGATCTTAAACAATATACATATGTATCAATTATTTGGAGACATCACTGAAGACGTAAACAGGAAACTAGAAAGGATTTCACATAGCAACCCTGGTTTTGCCACAGCTCGACGAATAGTAGACCTACCACATGGCAAAGATATGGATTTTTAGGGCCTCAAATAAATATGGCATCTTTACGAATATTACCCTATTTTAAATTGGCGCCAATAGCATATGTCGAGATAGATCGTTCATTTTCAACATATAAATGCATTTTTGCAGACAGGCGGCGAAGTGTAATAGCAGAACATATAGAGAGCTCGACCCCTAACCATGGTGGGCTAAACTATATACTGAATAACATTTGCAGGAAACAACTACTCAGCGGACAAAAGCCCTGACCACCAGAATACTTTTAATTTGTCTTTTCCATTACTTATGGCATACTGACGAGAACATAAAATTGACAAGAACATAAAATAAAATAACATGCCTGACTGGTAGTAGGACTGACCACCAGAGGGATACACTTATCACTCACTATGTCTGTTTTGCTTAGTCTGCTTTAGGCTAGCCTGGTTTGCTATTATTATTTGTCTTTTCCATTGCTTATGGCATACTGACGAGAACATAAAAAGTTCAAAACCGGTCTATGTCTAGTGAGGAGTTGACAAATGATTTTAGCTACTAAACACGATTTGTAGGTTTAATTCAATGCAGGTCGGGGCTTTTGTCCGCCGAGTACTTTCCTGCAAATCTTATTCGGTATATTGTTTAGCCCACCAGGGTAGGGCGTCGAAGATCTTGGTACCTGCTTTGCAGGTCGTTATCAGTCACTAAGACATCAGTGATGTCTGACTAGTAGTAGGACTGACCACCAGAGGGATACACTTATCACTCACTATGACTGAAAGATATGTTTGCAGTATTAATTAAAAAATCATTTCGTTTTAATTTGTATATAAATTAATAGCAAATATTTCCCTGCGATGACCCTGTTTTTGACGTCTTGGACTCATCAGAACTCTAATAATTACTTAAAAAGTCTAAAATAAATTTTCCTTAATTAAACCCATATGAGTTACCTAAAGCTAAATAATAACTCACTAATTAAATGTTTTTTACGGTCGTAAAAGTTCTGTTATAATTGAATTAAAAATGTCTATAATATGTCGCAGTTCGAATAAATATACAAGCAGACATACGTGTAAGATAGAACCTCCAGCACCTATATATCGCAATTGAAGACACGTGTGACTGTGCGGGCCCGACGATCAGCAGTTTGTAATTGCAATTTCGATAGAGTCTTAAGTTTGGACCACACTGATCCGGACGGAATCAGTTCGGACGGTGGAAATAGTTGTGTGTCCGTGTTTTGTAACCCTCATCCGTGCAGCTTCTGCTTTGGATTTGGAATGGTGTTTATTGTTTTTAATATTATTCTAGTGTCAAAAAATTGTTTTTTGCTAAATGTTCAACGTTCATCTAATTTTGTACATTGTTACAATCACCCGTCAGAAGTGTAAGATAAGATATTGTGTATTTATTGTGTATTGTATATCATTTTTGCACATGAAGTTATTGAGTTTCGCGCACGAGCTGCTTCCGCCATTGATATTTGCGAAATGACTACCTGAGATGCTGTTTCTAATTATAACGTTATTGGTATAATTGCATTTCCAGCCGACACATTAAATTATCTTCGTTGCAGTTTGTATTGTATCGTTTAAAATTCCATATTTCCAGGAATCATTCACTTTCATCATAGTAATCATTACGGGCATGACGGTGTAACAAATTAAATTTTCCTAGGAGAGTTTTCAGCGGGAGGTAATTTATCTCTGTTATTAGCAGCTAAATCTTTCAGTGGCGTTTTCGTACTTTTAATAAATACTAAGGGTACTATTTAAAAATTAAAAAAATTAAAGCATAAGTTAAAATATTCTCCAGCTCATTTAGAGAAATTTGATAAGCTGGAACACCGATACATAAATGATCTAACCACTTCCAAATAATGTAATCAAAGAAACTAGAAACAAATATTATAAAAGTAAAATTGAGAATAATAAAAATAACTCGAAGTATCTGTGGCAAACCATAAACAAAATAGGTCCTAAGCATAGCATTAAACAAACCTTTATAAAAAGAAATAAAAAGCGATGATCATCTTATCACTGATCCAAAATTAATAACTAATATTTTTGTTACTTATTTACTCTGAATTAGGCCAAACTTTAGCAATAAAATTAAGAAGCTAATAAATTTTAATGAAACAAAAAAACGTTTGCATAACTTTTTATTTATCAGACATATATTGAGACGAAGTCAAAAAAATTATTTGCCATCTTAAAACAAATAAGGCACCAGGTGAGGACAAAATATCTTCTAACATTTCAAAAGAAATAGTTGATTTTATCACAAAACCTTTATTCTTGTTATTTAATAATATTATTAGAAAAGCCGTATGGCCATCAATGTTGAAATCTGCCTTGATTAAACTTTTGTATAAGGTAGGTGATAAATCAGAATGTGACAACTACAGGCTTATTTCACTAATTTCTAACATCGCCACAATATTAGAATCACTAATAAAAAATTGAATAACTAATTATTTCAATTAGTATGAAGTAATATCTGATTCTCAGTTTGGTTTTCGAGAAGGCAAATTGACGCAAGATGCAATTGAGCACCTTACTTCCAGTGCATACAATGCACTTAATGAAGGTAAGGCAGCCCTTTGTATCTTCGTAGATCTTGCCAAAGCTTTTGATACAGTGGTACATGAGATGTTATTAGACACTCTCGAAAACTTGGGCTCTCGTGGAACTAGTTTATGTTTGTTTAAAAACTACCTGTTACAAAGAACTCATCGAGTATCTATAGATAATGTGTTAAGTGATGAGAAATACATTGTGGAGTCCCCCAAGATACAGTGCTTGGACCAGTATTATTCAACGTATATGTAAATAATTTATTCTTACAAAGTTCTATCGGGCAAGTTACAAGTTTTGCCGACGATGCGGCTATTTTCTATTATGACAACACATGGGAATCTCTCATATAAAGAAAGTGATACATGACTTTAAAAACAAAAAACTGGTTTGATTACCGGTTACTTACCATAAATTTTAATGGAACGAAGTACTTACCTTTTGCTATAAATAAGAGCAACCTTCCAGACCTTCCACCTCCAAAAATATAGTATGGGACATTTCAGTTAAGATACCAATAACTTTGTAAATTAAATATTTAGGAATCTTAATAGACAGTTTCTTAAAATGTGACAAACATATTAATGTCTTGGTGCAGAAAATTAGAAGTCTCATATCCAAATTTAAATGTTTCAGACAAATATTTGATTTAAAACACATGAAAATGTTATATTATGGGCTTTGTTGAATCTCAACTGAGATATAGTGTAGTCGCATAGGGTAGGGCTTACAATGTACATATAAAAAACCTAGAAACGGTACAAAAATGGATTTTAAAAGTAATCCTCTCTAAAAATGCACTATATCCTAGTGACTCGCTGTATTCTTTGATAAATCTATTAGATATAAAGCAACTTTTTTTGTACTGCTGTTATTCTTGAACATAAAAAGTCTAGCTCAAAAATTAGTATTAGACATCCTTATACTACAAGATACAAACAGGGCTCTTTTGTCGTGCCGAAAGTAATAAAAGCTATAACTCAAAGACGCTTTTTCTTCTTAGGTCCCAAAATGTATAATCCAAGTTCCGTTTTAAATTCTTATTCTTTATTTAAATCTAAAATAAAACTGGCTCTTATCACATTCCAGAACCTTTACATATAAATTAATAGATTTAAAAAATAATTATTATATATAACTATAATTCAAATTATTCTGCAGCTTGATTAAACTAAATAGTAGCATACCAAGTATGAATTATAATTATATAAATGTTAGCACGTGTCTTCTGATGCATGTTACCCAAATTTTTATTTTAGGCTTAGTAGAAATTAGTCAATTTCTTCATCGTACCATTCTTTTTTGTTCTATATCCAGTAGTGTTTTAGTATCGCAGTAAATGTGCAAGATAGTCAATACGCCCACCACAAGTTTGTCTTTTGTGGGCTTTTACTACCCTTATTTATTTACAATGTTAATTATTAGTTTCTTATTTCTGTTAATCTAAAACAGTTATTATAGGCCAGTGAATAGAGACGTGAAAACTCAAAAATTTAACATTAATTCTAACATTTTTGAAACTTTGTCATCTGTTGAAGTACCAATCAAAACAAAACTATAAAATTTTGCAACTCGATTCAAGGTCGGCAACATTGTTAAAATCGCGAAAAATTAAATTAAGCAATATCTCGACAAACAAAAATGTACCACCGCTGCAAATTTGATATAATTTGTATTACAGTATTCAAAATATAAAGGTAAATTTGCAACACCTGATGACCCGGGCAAAATAATTAATTATCAATAAGTAACATTTTTGCACCAAATTTTGGAAACATAATATTAACATGCTTGCAAAACTACAGTGTACTTGCTAAAATCGCCTTACATGTAAGTGTAAGTTTGCAACTCTATCCGATGGCGGCGTGGTACATTTTTTACAATTTACAACTTGTAGAGTATCATTTACCTAAAATAGATTCCAAAAAATAATAACATATGCACAGGTGGATTGCAAATGATCGCATTCGTAACTGAAATGCGCTCTCCATTTGCAGCAATCCCAGACGTCGGCAGATTGATAAAATTTGCAACAAATAATTTGTTGCAAAATTTTTACTATCAAAATAAAATTAATATCACTGCAAATTTTACATCGAACTCTATAAACGTTATTAAATGTTCATAGTCCTGTAAGGCGATTTTAGCAGGGACACTGTAGTTTTGCAAGAATGTTAATAATATGTTTCAAATATTTGATGCAAAAAATGTTAATTATTGATAATTAATTATTATGCTCGGGTCATAAGGTGCTGCAAATGTAGCTTTATATTTTGATTATTGTAATACAAATTCTATCAAATTTGCAGCGGTGTTACATTTTTTGTTCGTCGAGATATTACTTAAATTAATTTTTCGCGATTTTAACAATGTTGCCGACCTTGAATCGAGTTGCAAAATTTTATAGTTTTCTTTTGGTTGGTACTTCAACAGATGACAAAGTTTCAAAAATGTTAGAATTAATGTTAAATTTTTCCCTATTCACTGGCCTATTAGTATTTGTAATGATTTCTAATGCTTAATAATTTGTAATGTGTATATTTTATATAATTGTTAAATTTTTTATCAGTAAAGAAACTGTATTCTGGAATCTTGTATAATGGTAAATTTGTAATGTGTAAAAATCTGTAATCTGTGATCTGTAAATCTGTAAATAAATAAATTATTATTATGGTTTTTTTTTTTCGGTTTCCCGATGCCGGTCACTCCTCTCGTGGCCTCCGACGCCTCACGGAAGTCGCGCCGGCGCATCAACTACAGCCACTCCCACATCCCGCAGGGTTAGTGACTGTAGATACCAGAATCGTGTGCCCTAAGCAGACGGAGAGAACCCAGAATGACCGCCTTCTGCATTTGGCCTGCCAGCCACTCGGCTGATTTTTGGCAGGCCGCTATGATCTTCAGTTCTTTATATCATTATTATTTTTTTTGTCGGTTGCCCGACGCTGGACAGTGCTCCCGTGGCCTCCGGCATGATTGCCTCACGGAGTCAGCGCACATTAACCACA